>JAQIUQ010007055.1:405000-651521 GCA_030378365.1 Hybognathus amarus | reverse complement strand
TTATTAGGGCCCAAGCCCTAAAGGGCGCAGAGCCCTATTGTTTTCCTTCCGATTATTTTTTTTTTTTTTTTTTTTTTTTTTTTTTTTTTTTTTTCTTTTTCTAGCGACTATTCGGGCACTTTTGGGGCCCTTAACATGCTCGAAAACTCTTGAAACTTTGCACACGGGTCAGAACCCGCGGCCATCAGAGCCGGGCTGAAGCTGGTACCCGGGCGTGGCAGGGCGGCTCTGTCAGCGCCCCCTGGAATGGGGTCCGAACACCTGGTCCATAACTCAAACACACTTGCATGTAATAATATGAAACTCGGTACACATGTCGATAGCAGAATTTCATCTATACCCTCGCGTTCTTGCTTTTTACCCCAGCCCAACAGGAAGTCGGCTATTGAGGTTTTTTTGTAAAACACACGCAATGAACTTTTAAATACTCCTCCTAGAGCTCTGATCCAAATTCAACGAAACTCGGTCAGCTAGAAGTCAAGACATTGAGGATGAAAGTTTGTGTGGGGATTTTTGATATCTCGAACGGTTTGGCCGTGGCGAGGAAACGAAACTATGGCGAGAAACGTGAAACAGGAAGTGTGTCATAACTTCAGCATACATTAACTGATCTGGATGAAACTTCAGCAGTGCGTTCGCTGTAAGAGGACGATCACATGGATGTGACTATTGTGAGTCAAAGTTATAGCGCCACCAACTGGCAGCAGGAAGTGTGTCACTTTCAAAATGCTTTGAAATCACCCTCTTATTTTTACCCGATTTGCTTCAAACTTCATCTGTATAATGTACATACACGGCAGATGAAGACCTATGAATGGATTCTTGATATCTTTGAAACTGTTGCCGTGGCGACGCATCAAACTTTACCATTCTTTTAGGATGCATTCTTTTAGGGATTCGAACATTTGTCCATAAATCAAACACACGTGCATGGATTAATATGAAACTCGGTACACTCATAGATCACATCAGGCCAAACAACTTTCGTGCTCTAAGTTTTACGACAGTTCAAACGGAAGTCGGGAATTATGTTTTTTTTTTTAAATAATTGTCCTAGAAAAACATCAAATTACAACCCATGCTGTTACCAATCACCACCAAACTCGGTGTGCATGAAGTCAAGACATTGAGGATGCTATATTCCGGACGGATTTTTGATATCTCGAACGGTTTGGCCGTGGCGGATTTTTTTGACTAAAGGACACATAAAGTGTGTTATAACTTGGTTAGTTTTACTGACAGTTACAAAACTTGCCGTGTATATTGTTCTATTCAAGCCAAACAACTTTCTAATTAACAATAATAAGCTCAAACCCACAGAAAGTCAGATATTGTAGTTTGAATATGATCATGCTCTTTCTGAGCTCTAGGCCTGTCACACAGTCTGTGTGTGTGTGTGATTGAGTCTTTTGACACACAGTCTCTGTGTGTGTGTGTAGGGGGAGGGGGCTTAATAATTTCACTGTGTGTCTGGCCTGCTAAAGTAAATACATTTCTTAAGCCTGGTATTTTTTAAATAAGTTTTTGTTTTTATTTTTTTATAAGTAAAGACATATAACCTGTTTAATTGTAGTGCATTGACAATAGTTTTATATAATTAGTGTATTAATTAAATTAACTTGGTCCATAAATCAAAAAGGAAAGTGTGTTAAAACTTCTGCATACATTAACTGATCTTGATGAAACTTCAGCAGTGTGTTCGTTGTAAGAGGCCGATCACATGGATGTGACTATTGTGAGTCAAATATATAGCGCCACCAACTGGCAGCAGAAAGTGTTTCACTTGCAAAATGCTTTGAAATCACACTCTTACTTTTACCCGATTTGCTTCAAACTTCATCTGTATAATGTAAACACACGCCAGATGAAGAGCTGTGAAAGCATTATTCAATATCTAAGATAATGTTGCCATAGCAACGCATCAAACTTTAACATTCCTTTTTTTTGATGATTTTGAGTCTCTTAGCGGCTTTTGGGGCCCTTAATGGGTTTGAAAACTCTTGAAACTTTGCACACAGGTCAGATCCCACAGCCATCAGAGCCGGGAAGATGGTACCCGGGTGTGGCAAGGGGGCTAGACAGCGCCCCCTGGAACGGGGTCCAAAAACTTGGTCCATAAATCAAACACGCTTGCATGTAATAATATGAAACTCAGTACACATGTTGATCTCATCGTTTCATATATTCATATATTCTCCTCAAGCCGGACAACTTTCTAATTTACACTCATGAGCTAGGACCCACAGAAAGTCAGATATTTTGGTTTGAAAATGTTGAGTGTCTCTCTGAGCCTACACTTCTGTATGGCAAGCCCTTTTAACATTTAAAAGCTAAGTTTGACTATTCGTAATTAACATTGTAGATATCAACAACGTCTTTCTAGTCGTAATTACATTTTGGATAGTTTGTATTATCATTTAAGATATCTGTAACGTAATTGTGACTAGTCGAAACGACAGATAGAGTATGGCAAGCCGTTTTAACATTTAATCATTTTAACCTACTAGTCTCTATTTTCATGCTACTAGTACTTATTTTTTAGATACTAGTATCTATTCCATTAAGTACTAGTACTTATTCATTAGCTACTAGTGCTTATTCTTTAGATACTAGTGCCTTTTCTTTAGATACTAGTGTTTATTCTTTAGGTACTAGTACCTTTTTAAAGATACTAGTACTTATTCATTAGACACTAGTCCTTATTTATTAGATACTAGTACTTATTCATTAGATGCTAGTCCTTATTCATTACATACCAATGCTTATTAATTAGTTACTAGTACTTATTCATTAGATGCTAGTACCTATTAAATAGATACTAGTACTTATTCATTAGACACTAGTACTTATTTCAATGGTGACTAGTAACTATTCTTTTGTTACTAGTCACATTTTTTCCAGTGACTTCTATGGTGATCTGTCATTCAGATATCAACTATTCAGTTCTGACTAGTATGTTAGTATGTATTCCAATTGTGGAATACATACTAGTATGTATTCCAAAGCAGGGGTTACGTTTTTGCACGTCGTGCAGAATAACCCTAAAGGCACCAAGGTGGCGGTGCCACCTTGGTGCCTTTAGGGTTATTCTGCGACGGTACAAAACGTAACCCCTGCTTTGAATACATACTAGTATGTATGTAAATTACTTTATATATATATATATATATATATATATATATATATATATATATATATATATATATATATATAAATATAGCTGCGAGCAGCGACTGGAGGGCCAAAGCCGGCGGTACCGCCATCCCGGTGCCTTTAGGCACCGGGGTTGCGGTGCCACCGGCTTGGGCCCCGCAATCGCTGCTCGCAGCTTATATTTATATATATATATATATATATATAAATATATATTTTACAATTAAATATCGAGTCATGGCAGCTTCTGCTCTAGCTCATGGTGAAAATGACACAAAGTCACACATATTATCACAAAGCCAGACCACGATCATACAAAATATGGGAATACTTTAAACTACAGCCGAACAGAAAGGTGCTTTGTTCCCTATGCAAAGCAGTAACGTACCACTGCTATGAACGAGCATCATCCTGTCATCGAGAAACATCCTGAGACTGCGAACTCAGAACGACGAGCCAGCTGGGCAAGTGGTAGGCTTTATTCCAGTGAGATTTTGGAGTTGTTGCGGTTATACCTTCTTTTTTCCGCTATTACAGCTTGTATGCTAGGTAATAATTATAATTGCTAACAATGCAGATGTAATTTATTGCCCCATTCGGCGACAATAATGGACTTTCATTTATAACTTCAACTTAAATCTGTCAACGAAGCTTTCAATCAGTGCATTTAAATAGCTAGTTTTTAAAAGTTATGTATGCACATGTAGACTAAATACCTGCACTCCCGCGGGACCCAACTCAACAGAATGAGGCGCGGTATCTGATGGCCGACAAGTGCGGGCGCAGACAGTAACGTTAACGCACTTGTGTGTGTGCTGTTTGCGGGAGAATAAAACTATTCGCGGGACTCCCACAAAATAGAATTCTATAAATTGAACATCTCAAAACTAGTAAATTGTCACATATCTGTTGCACAAAAGCAACAAGAACCACTAAAACAAAATAAAAACAATTTACAGGCCGGAGTCTATCTATTTATATCATGTTTGCAGCGTTTAACAATGTAGCCAATCACAGACATATGTGTTGATTTCTTGAATGCATTGGCCAATCGGAAGCATTTAAGATAGAATCTCCTCACGGCTCAAAATAGACTTTTTGTTCAGTGCTGAATTCTGCATTGGCAAATCGATATTATGAAAGATTCATTGTGCAGTCAGTTTCATTGATAACAGATATCAGCTTTTTAGGAATTATTAAGGGAGAAATTCGAATCTTTAAAAACAAACGATAACGTCATATTTAGGCTACATATTAACAGTAGCTTAGGCTGTAATCTAGTGTATGTGAACCTTTTTATAAAAAAACACAAGTGCATTTCGAACAAGTTAATTGAGTAAATCATATTCCCACTATAGTAAAAAGGACCTCTTTGAGACCTCTTTCTATTTTGCACTGTTTATGTTGTACTTTGCTCCTTTAAACAACTTAATGCCTTCATATTAATGTATTTTTGCGCTGTGTTTGGCAGAATTTATGTGAAATTAATGTTACATGATGCACTAAAGTGTTGCTTGCATTTTAATAATGACACTTTATTTTTTATACTGGTACATTTCTATGTATTTTTCAGAAAATGAATTAATAAAAGTTTGATATACTAATGGTAGAAGTTGTACTTATTATTTATTGGAAATTTTCCCAATCCAAATCAGCTAATCCAAAAAATATGCATTAGATTAATCGAAACAATAATCGTTAGATTAGTCGACTAATCGAAGAAATAATCGATAGATTAATCGACAACAAAAATAATCGTTAGATGCAGCCCTACTTTTCTTTATATCTATAAATCATACATGCACTTTGTTATAGTCTATATACTCTCATGATTTGAACGAGCACAGAGTAAAGTAACGAGGAGAATGACGTAGTGGACTTCCTCTGTGGTCCTGAGGTTGCAGTCACATACTTTCCTCCATTGAAGAACTCGAATATAAACCGACATTTGTTGGACATTTTTTGTTTCTACGATGGCGTTTAGGCTGCTCCTGTTAATTTCTCTTCTTACTTACATCACAGGTACAAAATCCAATCTTTTTACTATCATACCTTTGATTAAGTGAAAGTAGGTTATAAGATTCTTACTGAAATTAACTTTTAATTCCTAGTTTAGTTGGCATATTTTTTGACAGTTTAATTTGAGTTTTAAGTGAGCTTCACTTAAAAAAACGGTTCACTAAAATGTTGCCAGGATTTTACAAGATTGCAGCAAAAATCAGAGTTCAGAAATAAGGGTGATTTAAGGTTAATTAACTACGTCACATGTAATGGGATTCTATGATGGTGATATTCCCATAAGCCCTTGCACATATAATTTGATCATAATTTTTAATTATGGTGGTAAGTGTTACACTGTAAACCCTAAACGGTCAAAATTATTAATTGGTTTGAGTAGGACAAACTTAAATTCAATGAATTAGTTCAGTCAAATTATTTTTTATGAGTATTTAGCACTTTCTTTTTCTTTCAAGTTCACAGAACTGATATATTTTAAGTAAACTGAACTGTTTCATTGTTTTGAGTTATATGAAATTATATATTTTAATTTAGACGAACTTAAGTTTAACTGAAACGGCTGGGATATCTATTTCCCAGCACGCTTTGCCGATGGCATCTTTAAAGAGAGTAAATTAAGTGCAATATAATGTTTTTTATGAGATTTAGTAGTGATTGATGTTTTGTTATGCTAATTTCTGTTAATGTTGGCTTTAGGATAGTTATCATCATGGTGACAAGTGGTGCATTCAGCTTGATTTGAGAGCAAATTATCCCTTTATATTATTACACTCATACAGCAAGTGCTTCTGTGCTTGTAAGTGCTTATAACACATCCGTTTAAGACAACGAAAAATATTCATGTTGACTCAATAAAAAAAAAATTGGTAAACCAAATTTTTAAAGGATTGCATTGATTACATTTAATAAAATTAAGCTGGAATCATTTTTATCGAAGGATTGTGTCGTATATGCTCATTTTAATTAATGAAATTGAACAAAGAGCTAAAATCTTTTTTCGAGTGTACTGTTTCTAATATGTTAGCATTTACTACGTCAGCAGATTAGCTTTTGAAGTGTACAGTGTACTTTACAGTGTACTTCATAGATTTAAGTTATAGTAACTAATTAACTTTATTTACCCAAGTTATCTTAACAATACGTTATTAAATTATTTGGAAACAAATCAATAATTTTTTTTTATTCTTAAATTGTTTGAGTTAATAAAGTTAAATGATTTAAGGCAATTGGTTTCCTCAGAACGGTTTGAGCTGAACTCATCAGGTTTTACAGTGTACTGTTGGTTGGGAATTTGGATTGAACTTTTTGGTTTCTGAACTTCGTCTTCAGCTCTGTAAAGAATTCAGAGAAAGATATATATTTTTTCTATATTATAATGGCTACAAAGCCTGTTAGCAAACAGTTACTAAATTAGTCCTTTAATCAAGTCTTATTTTCTCTCTCCTCAGGGTTCAGTGCTGAGATCTCTGTGTTTGTGAAGACGGGAGATTCTGTTCAACTGGATTTACAGACTCAGAAACTACCAGAGTTTGATATTTTATCCTGGAGAAATGATAAATCAGAGAATATAGTTAGATATATACGTGGAACTAAAGAAGTAAAACCTCACCCTTCCTACAAGGACAGAGTGTATTTCAATGATACAACCTTCTCTCTCACACTGAAGAACACACAGAAGACAGACAGTGGACTCTATACAGCAAGTGCAAGTGGAGACTCAGAGAAAAATATTGTTACATACAGAGTATCTGTTATAGGTGAGTGTGATATGTTCCGTTTAATCTATATGATGTTACTGCATATACACTAAGACAATGTCAATTTTATTCAATTGGTTTTCTTATATAACAATATAAATTATGCACATAATGCACTAACATATGAGGGTTTTTTTTACATACTTTATGTTTAATGATAATTATTTATGTTCTTTTCAAGAAGTCTGAACAAAATAGTATAAATAAATTGTGTTTTAGTTTACTCAAGTGTGTGTGTGTGTTTCAGATGAAGTGGAAGCTCCAGTGCTCGCTGTAAGCTCAAACTGGTCCAGCCCTGACCCCTGTAGCTTTACATGTAAAGGAAGTCTCATTACCATCAGCTCCATCTATAATAGTAGCTGCTGTTCTCCAGAAGAAGTGACATCATCTGATAACTACACTTTAAATCTGAACTGCAGTGAATGACCACATCGTGTGTAACCATAGCAACCCAGTGAGCTGGAAGACTGACAGAAAGAAGGTTAATGAACTCTGCACTGTTAAAAAAGGTATTCTCATCCATGCGCTCGCATATGAATAAAGAGAATATGAATGAGAGAATGTAACTAAACATTGGTGTGAAATGCCTGTTTGTTTAAAATTCAGTTTGGGAAAACTGATTGTTGTCTTATCATTCATGTAGAAACACCTCAAGCTGTAGGCCAATCATCGTATTCCTCATGGTTAATCGCCCTCAGTTGTATATTGACAACGATTTTGTTGGCATCAGTGATCGGCTGGTGTCTCTACACGAAAAAAAAGGTAAAAAGCATCTACTCTTACATTCATTTTAAAGACACATTATTTAGATTTAAGTAAAGGTGCTATATGTAACTTTTCTTCTAAAATGAATCCTTTTTTTATTGCCTGTGTGTGAAGGGGTTGTAATCACACATTACAATGATCCACTTGTTGGGTTTCGCTATTACCTCTGAAGGCCATTATTCCTATTTCTATGTGAAGTCTCCGGGTCGGATTTTCTGCGAAATCCATCAGATGTGACATGCATGCGCGCTCCCGACCCTCTCCCCTTTTATATGGTCTATGCGACGGCACTGCAGCGAACGACATGAGTCTGTTACACCAAAACATGACCTGCCTCCAGGCAGCACAACACACACTCCAACACAAACTACACAAAAAAATAAAAATGATCTACTGAAGCTCGTCAGGCCAAATCTAATAGGATTCAGACTTAGGACAAAACACGGATCAAACATCGGCAGAGCGTTTAAATTATGGAAGACCTCGTAATTTTTATTGGGATAAATTACAAGTTGTCAGATATGCTGAAATAATGGTAAACTGTAATGAAATAGCAAGTTAAACTACAACATACATGAGACATGAAATTAATAGACTGTTCCAGGATAACAAAAAGTAGGTGATTTAAGGATGTAACTTTTTATTTTATGGTCTCAGATCTACTGTCTACACGGCATCCACGACTATCATATTGTTTATAATCAACACATTCTCATCCCAATTCGTCATATAACTGACGTTTTGGGACGTTTTTGACCATTTGTCAATATACGACGTTTTAGGCCCCCTTAAGACGTCGGTAGATGACGATCCCGGGTCGTCATACAACTGACGCTTTACCTTTAACGTCAGTTAGGTGACGAGTTGGGTTTAGGGTTAGGTTTAGGTCTGGGGTAGAGTTAGGATCCCATAACGTCATCTACCGACGTTTAAGGGGGCCCTGAAAAGTCGTATATTGACGAATTGTCCCAAAACGTCAGTTATATGACGAATTGGGATGAGACTGCATTGTTATAATAGCCTACACATTTCCAGACATGTTCTGTACAGCAATGTTACTTCCTACGATCTTACTGTTACACTGAAATTGTTCAGTCTAGTTCACTAAGACCCCATTTACACCTGGCATTAAAATGCGATCTGTATCTGGATCCAAGTTATCCGGATAATAAAAAACGCATGTTAATGCAAGGTGTAAATGCGTTGTGATCGGATCGTGATCGGATCTGCCTGACCACATCTGGAGGTAGTCTGGCTCGCATTGTGTTCGGATCTTTACTAGGTGTAAACGCAATCCGTACGACGTGATCGCATTCGTACCTGCCGAACGTCATCCTGGTAGACTCCGTGGCATACAGTTGCTGTACTTATCCCAAAGAGATGAGAGATTGTCCTGTACCCAGACCCTGTGGCATAATACCAAAGCGAAGCTGCAACTCTCTTCTCCACAGACACCGACGACAGAGTATTTCTTCTCCGTGACAGCAGAAGCCGCAACTTCTCGCAGATGTAGTCGAACAACGCCTAATTCGCGCCGCAGTAATTTTTTACCGCGTCTTTGCATTTACTTAACATTGAAATCACTCGTGCCTGACGCGCTATTCGCGTCTGACATATCGATCCTACACCTGCCATGTTGACAAACTACAGCTGATATCCCGCCACCTCAGTGCTCACGCGCAGGTGTCACTCTGGACGACAGAGATCCGAACTCAATGTGGATAACGAGAACGCATTAAAAATACAAGGTGTAAACGCAAAGTACCCTTATTATCCGGATAACTTATCTGGATACAGATCGCATTTTAATGCCAGGTGTAAATGGGGTCTAAGTGTTTTCGTTATCATGTTATACATTCACCTGTGTTGACATTGCTGATTGTGAAAGATACACAAATAGTGAAATGCCATATGCTAGATAACACCACAAATGTAACGTTATCATGGTACAAGGATGGAGCATTAGTTCAACGTCAAGCTGATAAAAGTAGCCTATTACTGTAACGTTGCAGTGAGAGTTTACATGAGTTTCCAGCATGTTGTGTGATGCTTTCGATGTGTTGAAAGTCTCGAAAGTTTGAGACATGCGCAAGATGAAATTGTGTTCGAGCGCTTTTGTAAAAATTGGTTGCAATTTGAAACGTCACTGATAGAGGCCGCTAAAAATACATATAGCACCTTTAATAGGCACAATTTCATATTGAGTGATACTAGTCAAAGGGTTAGTTCACCCAAAAATGAAAATTATGTCATTAATGACTCTCCCTCATGTCGTTCCAAGCCCGTAAGACCTCCGTTCATCTTCAGAACACAGTTTAAGATATTTTAGATTTAGTCAGAGACTTCTGTCCCTCCATTGAAATGTATGTACGGTATACTGTCCTTGTCCAGAAAGGAAATAAAGACATCATCAAAGTAGTCCATGTGACATCAGTGGGTTAGTTACAATGTTTTGAAGCATCGAAAATACATTTTGGTCCAAAAATATCAAAAACTACGACTTTATTCAGCATTGTATTGTCTTCCAGTTCTGTTGTGGATCCGCGTTCAGTGACGCTGCTGACGTGAGTCTGGTGCGAAAGAGCTTTCGCTTACGGATTTTGTTTTTTCAAATGCCAGCGCTGGCTTTGTAGGCTTTATGGGCTAGTTAGGCTATTTTGTGTCTACGGCAAACGTCTACAAACATTATGGACCTGAATTTTGTATAAGTACTAATGTTGTAAATGTATTTTTCATATATATATGCTTTATGACTTTATTTTCGATTTGATCAAGAACGTAAACCTGCAAACACTGTTTGTGTTTATCATTAGTTAGCCAGTCAGTTGCTATTGTTGCCAGTCAGATGCTATTGTGTTAAACAAACGTGTATAAAGTTAAAAAAATGTAGCAAATTATCATTCAGAAACCTTTATCAAAGAGCCGTGTGTGGTGAGGTTCTGCTCTGACTCGATTCATCGCGGCTTTCTCCGTCATGATTATGCCTCAGTGATGCAGTCTCGACATTATTATTTACGTGTATCCACCGTCTATGGTATCCACATTTGGCATGCCCGCCCGCTTCGCCCGTAAAGGTCATGGGCGTTAATCTTGCCGGACAACGTGAGCGACAGTTTAGCCAATCACAACACACCGGCCCAAACGAACCAATCCGAGCCCGCTACGTGGTTCTGAGGGAGTGTTTTCATATAGACTCAGGAAGTCAACCGCTCGTCCAGGGGACAGGGGAGAGCCCGCGCTGACAATAAAGGTGAAATTTATGAAAAATAAGACTTTTAAAAAAAGAAAAAACACGGATACATGTTATATTGCACACCATAAACACAATCATGCAAAGAAAAAGAGCAGTAAACCCGCCCTTTAAATGTCCCCAACTAAGCAAGACAAAAGCCAAGGCGGCAGTGGCAAGGAACCAAAAGTCCATCAGGTGACTGAATGGAGAAAAAAACATTGGGAGAAGCCAGGCTCAGTCGGGGGCCAGTTCTCCTCTGGCCAACAAAGTAACAGTGATAACAAAACAAATTGACACAAAGAAAGACTTGCATTTTTCCTGAATACACGGACACACCAGATACACTGTGGAATCGCGAACGCGGATCCACAACAGAACCGGAAGACAATACAATGCTGAATAAAGTCGTAGTTTTTGTTATTTTTGGACCAAAATGTATTTTCGATGCTTTAAAACATTGTAACTAACCCACTGATGTCACATGGACCTACTTTGATGATGTCTTTATATCCTTTCTGGACAAGGACAGTATACCGTACATACATTTCAATGGAGAGACAGAAAGCTCTCGGACTAAATCTAAAATATCTTAAACTGTGTTCTGAAGGAGGTCTTACGGGCTTGGGAAGACATGAGGGGTGAATCATTAATGACATAATTTTTAGGTGAACGAACCCTTTAAGAGTATGTTTGTCTAGAAATAAAAGACTGTACTGTGTGTTTACTGTATGTTAAATGTCTTTTTATTAATTTTAAGAAACAAATATAATCATATTTACAATATTTGCACAAAGCTTATGATCTTGTGCCTGATTTCAGCAGTAAGAAAGACACTTAAACAGTTAAAATTTGACATCAAAATGTAATGGAGTCCTACTTTTTTTCCACAGTGATTTTTGAATAAGAACATGGAACTGAAATAACTTATTATTCTTCACAGATCAGTTCAGGTTTCAAAAAACAAAACAAAAAAAGCATTTATTTTCTAGTAGCAGATTTATGTTAACCACTGACTAAATGCATGTAAAATTAAATGAAATATGAAACAGATCAAGTGTAAAGTTTAAACTAAACTTGTTCTAAATATCATAGTGGCATATTTTTTTTAATAAAGCTACAAAATATATTTTACAGAAACACAAAAAGATTAATAATGTATCATACAACCAGTTATATAACAATTAATGTATTTAATGTTAGCATTTTTATTCATACATGGATGTTTAATTAAAGTTCTAATGCCAGAATAAAAGAAGGATGTTTCCTAAAAGTTCGGTTATGCCTTAACAATAAAATGTTTTAATAAACGTCCTAAATCAATTGTATTTTGAATAGAGTGATGAAGTTTATGATGTTTCAGATTCATTCCAACTCCCCTGATCTGGAAGAATGAACTTACAGTCTATGAAAAAGTTGATGTAAGTTTTATTTTCCTATTCTTCATTAACCACTGATGATAAATGTTTTTATTTCTTTTTGAATCAAGTTTTGCATCACTGAGTCTGATGTTGATTTAATGTTGTCAGAATATTAAGAATATTAAGCCACAACAAAGTCCACTGGAGATGTTAGAGAAAACAGCGGAAACCCTGCACACTATATGACACTGTAAGAGAACATGGACCTCCTGATGTTACGATGGAAAACCAACGAGATCTCAACCAGTTATGAGTCTGTGAATCAGGTGAAAATCAAACTCTTACTCTAATTTTACAAAAATTTAAGACACGTTCAGGCGTGAGACCCTGTGGATGTTTAAAGGATGTATTGGAAAACGAATCGGTTACCTGAACGTAACCTCGGTTCTCTCTAGATGAGGGAACGAGTATTGCGTAAGCTAGCTTACGCTACGGGAAAGATTCTTCTTTGCCGAACAATTGAAGCCAAAAATTTTTATAATTTGTAATCATTGTCAACGCACTTCTCAGGTGCAGGACCTAGAGCGGGCTAACTAGCAGGCTCATTGGTTCGTTTCTGGGAAGTGCTCAAACCAATCGGAGAGCGGCGCTGAACCCGCGCCCAATGAGCGGACGACGCTCGCTTACTACGTCAAAGCCCGCCGAAAGGGGCGTGGCTTGAGTGTATATAAGCACTCTCCGTGGTTTGGAACAACGATTTATAGTGATGAAGCGAATCGCTGTTAGAGCGGGCACGGCCGGGAACGCAATACTCGTTCCCTCATCTAGAGAGAACCGAGGTTACGTTCAGGTAACCGATTCGTTCTCTACGAGAGGTTCTCTCGTATTGCGTAAGCTAGCTTACGCTACGGGAACCCCTGGTCAACGCCGTGCCCGGTCAGTCACCACAAGCATCCCCGGGAGGGTGGAGGGAGCAATAGTGGAGAAATAATAATAAAGGGCAGACGCCGTTTATATGAGAATATGAGGCCTAAAGAGGCGGCCGGCATAGCGGGCCATAGTATAGGAAGTTTCCATAGAATGGAGGGGGAAGATCAAGGGGCTAGCCGGTTGAAGGATTCCCCATAAAGCGTGGCTAGACGCTGCGCGGGTTAGACCGCTAGTAATTTAGCCTGTAAGGCCGGTACTTCCAAGTTATAAAATCTGATAAAGGTGGACGGGGAAGCCCAGCCCGCGGCCACACAGATATCATGAATAGAAATACCACAGGACCAAGCCCACGAGGAGGCCATGCCTCGAGTGGAGTGAGCCCTGACGCCGAGCGGGCAAGGCAGATTTTTAGCCGCATAGGCGGAGGCGATAGCGTCTACTATCCATCTGGATAGTGTTTGTTTAGAAGCGGCCAAGCCTTTTGTGCGTCCCCAAACGCCACAAACAGCTGCTCAGAACGTCTGAACGTGGCAGCGCGTGTAATGTACGCTCTCAGCGCCCGCGACCGGGCAGAGGAGGTTGGCATTGGGCTCGCTATCAGAGGTGGGCAGAGCCGAGAAGGATATCACCTGTGCTCTAAATGGGGTGCCAATTGCCTTAGGCACATATCCGTGTCTGGGTTCTGAGAATGACGACGGAGTCGTTAGGGCCAAACTTCGAGACACGACGCGTTCGAAGAGAGCGCGTGAATGTCGCCCACTCGTTTAACTGAGGCAAGAGCGATCAGAAAACGGCTTTTAGGGAGAGATATTTGAGGTCAATAGACTCGAGCGGTTCGAAGGGGGGGCTTTCAAGGCCTCGAGGACTATTGAAAGGTCCCAAACCGGCACCGAGGGGGCGAGGGGCGTTCATCCTCCTGGCTCCCCTGAGGAAGCGGATAACCAGCTCGTCTTTGCCAATAGACTGGGCACCGTCGGGGACCAACGAAGGCCGCGACGGCTGCCACATAAACCTTCAGGGTGGATGGGGTTCTGCCCTTGTCCAGCATATCTTGAAGGAAGGAAAGCAAAGAAGAGACCTCACACTTAAGGGGTCCAAATTCTTTTCGGTGCACCATTTTGAAAATACAGACCATTTAGCCGCATAGAGCTTTCTGGTAGATGCCGCTCTGAGCGTGTTTGATCGTATTCAAGACTCCCTCTGGCAAATCAACGTGTAATCGTTGGTCACCCATGCATGAAGCGCCCAGCGCTGCGGGTGGGGATGCCAGATTGTGCCGCGGGCTTGAGAGAGGAGATCTGCTCTGACCGGGATGGGCCACGGGGCTGTCTGAGACAGCTGTGTGAGCTCCGGGTACCAAATCTGATTCTCCCAACGCGGGGCTATGAGGAGCACCGGGTGGCTTTGAAATTCCCTGATTCTCTGAATGACCTGCGGTAGCAGGGAGATGGAAGGGAAGGCATAGAGCGGGCGGTATGGCCATTCTAGCGCTAACGCGTCCTCGTTCTTCGAGAAGAATATCGGACAGTGCCGAGTTCTCTTCTGTCGCAAAGAGATCTATCTCCGCTCTGCCAGAGAGGCGCCACAGTGATTGGACTGTAAGAGGATTCAGGGACCATTCTCCTGGAGAGAGAAGGTTCCTGGATAGAATGTCTGGACCGTCGTTTAGGTGTCCCGGGACATGCGTCGCTCTGAGCGAGAGCAGATGACTCTGGGACCAAACTAGAATGCGGCGTGTCAGCAGGAAGAGATTCCTGGATCTGACCCCGCCCTGACGGTTGATGTAGGATACCACTGTCATGTTGTCTGAACGAATCAGGACGTGGTGACCCTGGATGCGCGGGAGGAACTGCAACAGTGCATACTCCGACCGCGAGCATCTCGAGACAGTTTATGTGAAATGGGGTCTCCCAATTCGACCATCGGCCAGAGGCCGGTGAGCCCTCGCAGACCGCACCCCAGCCTGTGTTGGATGCGTCTGTCGAGATTACCTTCCGGTGAGAGAAGGTCCCCATCGTGACGCCCCGTTGAAACCAATCGGTCACCGTCCAAGGCTGTAGTGCAGAAATGCATGCCTGAGTGACTCTGATTAGCTGGGCGGCCGTGGTCCACTCGCGGCGGTACACGGGTCTTTAGCCAGAATTGGAGGGGGCGCATATGTAAAAGACCTAGCTGTAGCGCGGCTGCAGCTGAGGCCATGTGACCCAGCATTCTCTGAAAGGTTTTCACCGGAACGCGGGTATTCATCTGGAATCGAAGCGGCTAAACGCTGCAAGCGGCGTGTGCGCTGAGCGGATAAGCGTGCTTTCATAGTGGTAGAGTCCAGGTCTATCCCCAGAAAAGAGATAGTTTGACTGGGCTGGAGAACGCTCTTTGTCCAGTTGACAGAGAGGCCCAGCGCTTCCAGATGAGCGAGAAGAGCTGTACGGTGCGACAGAAGCTCTGTTTTTGGAACGTGCTAGTATCAGCCAATCGTCCAAATAATTCAAAATGCGCATCCCCTGGGTTCGAAGGCGAGCGCCGCGTCCATACATTTCGTGAACGTGCGTGGCGCTAGAGGAAAGGCCGAACGGGAGAACGGCATATTGATAAAACCTGGCCCTCGAAGGCGAAGCGTAAAAACTGCCTGTGACGAGGGTGTATTTGAATCTGAAAATAAGCGTCTTTCAGATCTAGGGAGATGAACCAATCCCCCTGGCGCACATGTGCGAGGAGTTTCCTGACCGTCAGCATTCTGAATGATCTCGTCATGAGAGCTTTGTTCAGAAATCTGAGGTCTAGAATCGGCCTGAGGCCGCCGTCTTTCTTGGGGACCAGAAAATAAAGGCCGTAAAACCCCGGCTCGGTTATGGGTGGAGGGACTCTCTCTATCGCGCCTTTTGCTGACAGTTTCGATATTTCTGTGCGGAGCGTGCTCGCGGCAGCTGGGCTGACCACAGAAAGGGGCCCGGGCGCAGGAACGCGGCGGGCGGCGGCGAAACTGTAACTGGTAGCCGTCTTTCATAATGCTTAGTACCCACGGGGATATGCCGGGAATGGCTTCCCACGCTTTGAAGCATATTGCTAGAGGCTGAATGGCCGTGCTGTCCCGGTTGCTGCATGTAACGGGCTGGACACTGTGTGTGTGCTCGTGTAAACTGTGTGTGGCAACGGGATTTGCACTCAGAGAGGAGCTTATGGGCCGTGATACAGAGCGAGCAGAGGGGGACACGCGCTGCTCGAGGCGTGCTTATGCTTTCTGCTACCCGAGCGGACGGAGGCCGCTGAGTGGGAGTGAACTCTGTGGGGGGCACGGGAGAAAGTGTGAGTGAACACGTGCTTGTGGTCACATTTTTTACACTTGAGGCTTTTATGCTCTTTATGTGAACTCCCTGGGTAGCCGTGAAAGCGGCTGTTTGTCGCTCGCAAGCGGGTCGAGTCACCGGCTTGTTCTCGGCGAGATTCGCTGCTGCAGTCGGCGAAGGTTCGGGGACTAACAGAGGGTGAAACTTTGACGGCGGTCCGGCCGCGCGGCGGAGAAGCCGCCTTTCCCCAGAAGTGCTAGGCGGACTTCTGCTGATCAGGCTTCAGCGTGACCCTGGGACGGGGCGCTTGGGGAGCCTGTCTGCGTCGGCTGTCGGAGCGAGAGCGAGGGCGAGGGCGGCCGCTCTGCCTGTGCTGGGGATGGGCCTGAGCTTGCTGCGGGCGGCGTTGTTGAGGCTTTCTGGCAGGGGGCTCACGAGAGCGGCCTGCAGAAGTGTTACCGCGGCGAGGCAGGAACAAATTCATGGCCTGGGTGGCTTTCTGGACCTCGGAAAAGCGTCTCCACGATGCCCGTGACGGCAGATCCGAAGAGGCCAGAGGGTGAGACGGGCGCGTTGAGGAAGACAGCGCGCTGAGCTTCGCTCATGTCCGTGAGCGTGAGCCACAAGTGTCTCTCGGCGACACAGAGGATGGCCATGCATCTTCCCAGCGCTTGAGCGGCAGCTTTGGTGGCGCGAAGGCAGAGGTCCGTAGCGCATCTTACAGTCGTTGAGCGCACGGCCGTTGATTTCTCTCTCATACTGCGCTGTCACTCAACAGGTCGGATTGCAGCACCTGGAGAACCGACATGGAGTGCAGCGCTGCAGCGGCCTGGCCAGCGGCTGCATAGGCGCGTGTGTGGAAGGTAGAGGACGCTCTGCAAGCTTTAGAAGGAAGCTTCAGGGGAGGATCGCCATCCAGCGGAGGGCGAGCACAAGTGAGCGGCGACCAGATCTTCGACGGGCAGCATCCGCTGTATCCCAGACGCTCGACGGCAAGAGTCAGGAGGCGCATTAGGTCCTCTTCGATGCCGGAGCGGGTCCCCGCGGCCGAAGAACCCAGTGAAGACCATTCGTCGCTGTTAGAAGCGTGCAACGAAGGCGACTCTTTCTCTTCCTCAGAGTCGAGGACGCTGCAGAGCGGCCACTCGGCGGCAATGGGGGGTCCAGCTCGGGTGGAGAGAGAGTGGTCGGGGGCGGCGGCTGCGGCCCACACACAGCCATCGCAGGTTCCGGCGGCCTCTGAGAGCGGCGCTTCTTCCGCGGAGAAGTCAGAGGCGGCACGGCTTGGGCGGATTTAGCGGTGAGGAGTCTTGCCCGCAGGGAAGACATTGTCAGCGCCTCGCAGAGAGAGCATCCTCCATCGGCGAGGGCGAGTTCCGCATGTTCAAGCCCGAGACAGAGAGGGCAGATGAGGTGGCGGTCTCCGTCTTCGAGCGGTGCGCGGCATGAGCCGCAGGAAATGCGAGACATCTTTAAAAAGACGCTCACGCTCTTTTGTGATGGAGCAAGTGGAAGTCGTCGGACGGCGCTAGCTCGCTGAGGCGGCTGAAGGTGGCAGGGGCCGGCTTCTTCAGGCTTCTTGCTTGCTAGAAGGTGCCTTGTCACGACGACGGCTTCAGTCTTGCAACGGCAGGCGATTAGATCGCTGAATCAAAATGAATCGTTGTTCCAAACCACGGAGAGTGCTTATATACACTCAAGCCACGCCCCTTTCGGCGGGCTTTGACGTAATAAGCGAGCGTCGTCCGCTCATTGGGCGCGGGTTCAGCGCCGCTCTCCGATTGGTTTGAGCACTTCCCAGAAACGAACCAATGAGCCTGCTAGTTAGCCCGCTCTAGGTCCTGCACCTGAGAAGTGCGTTGACAATGATTACAAATTATAAAAATTTTTGGCTTCAATTGTTCGGCAAGAAGAATCTTTCCCGTAGCGTAAGCTAGCTTACGCAATACGAGAGAACCTCTCGTAAGAGAACTGTTTTAATGAACGCAAATAATTGTGTTCTTTATTTCAGAGTGCAACACTAACAGAGAACAGCAAGCCAAATACACCAGCCACTATCTACTGTATGATTCAGAAGCAACCAAAACCTGATACTGATAACACCATTTATGCTGTGGTCAATAAACTGGCAGCCGAGGATTAATCTGTACATCCGAAACCAGAAATAAAATAATAAAGGTGAACGTTTAATAGCTGAACCCTTATAGTGCTTTCAAATAATAGTTGCTGTTGTTCTTGGCAGGGGCGGCTGTTTGCGTATGGCAGAGTATGGCCATTCCCATATAGCAGTCGGACTCGGAGTTCAGATAAAACATCAGCTGATGATGATGCTCGTTAAAGATTTTAGGAGGGCTTTTTCAATTTCCACCCCAGATAAGAAAATATCAGTCTGCGTTTTTATATTTATTATTAAGGAAATATACCTGCATTCATGCGTGACAAAAAAATCTTTAACTTTGGAGGCAAAATAGCCTATATATTTTTTGTAATTCTGTGAATTGGACTGCGCAAACCGAATGAGGAAGGGTTGGCTCTCCACAGAACATCAAATATTCATCTTATTTTATTTTTCGTGTTCGCATTTATGAGGAAAAAATTATGTTACAGACGTGACAGTTCTCCGTTATACAGATGTGGGCGCTCTGAAGCGGCACTAAAAGACGGATTTAAAACTGTCCACAGACCTCAAACAGAAAAGCAAAGCCTCTATTTAAAGTGAATTTCGTTTTCCTTTCAATTTTATCTTGATTTTAATCAATGTTTCATCAACAAATTGCCTGGATTTAATACATAAGAAGTAAATGCAAACAAGATAATGCTACCCTATCTCACGACCAATTCGTACTAATTCGTACAGAGTGAATTAAAAAGTGGCTAATTCGTACTAATTCGTACAACCTCAGCTCGTACAAATTCGTACGATTTGTCTAAACCCACGTGACGGTTAATTTCAGGGGCGGGGTTAGGGGTAGGTCATTCGTACGAATTCATACGTATTGGCCAATTCGTAAAATATGTATGATTTAGCAAAATCGTACTAATTTGTACGAGTGAGGTCGTATGAATTGTTACGAATTAGCCACCTCGTAAAATTCGTACGAATTCCTGTGAGATCGGGTTTGGATAATCACGACACGCAGGCGCCGGTGCGGAGCACGTCTCATAGGCTAAATATAAACTCTGCGTATAAGTATACCGGTATCCTACTCCACAGACCTGAAACGTATATCTATATTGAAATGTCAAATTGTAAACAGAATAATTCAAAACGAAACTAAACTAAAAAGATTGCTCTCTGCTTATGAAATGTGCATTTCTCACTAGGCCTAATGCGAAGAGTCGCGAGTCAGCATCGTCAATCTTTAGGCTATTAATAAACAATTTAAATTTCTCCTTGCTATATTGACATATTAATCATAATCACTGCTTTTGCCGGTTCTTTGTGACATGCAGCTTATAGGTGCTTTAATAATCGCCGTTGTTACAAGCATCACCACCGCATCAAAAACATGATTTTGACCACACCTAAAAAGCTTAACTGTTTCTAAAGAATACACATAACGAATAGCCAAATGCGCATACTCCATCTCGCGAATGTAGACTTATTCACCCATTAGCCGCTTTTACATGGCACAGAGGCCGAAATAATGACTCACCGCACTCCTGTAAAAATAAAACGCTATAGAAATATATCATGACATGCATTCAATAATATATTTATTGTCTTTAAAAATGAATTACCTTGTTTTAATTAAAAATCCCCCATGGGCGGGCCCCAAATCGGCCCAGGCCCATATACCCTGCATGCCCAGACGCTACGCCACTGTATAGATATACATCTGTTTAGGTCTTTGTTTGTCATGAATGCAGTTTACATTAAATGATGCTGGTAGTTAAACACGGTTTCCCACTGTGAAATCTAGGCTTATTTATTTAATTATAAAATTCCTTTCATATAAACGAGTCCGATATGAGACTTTTGTGACTTTTCATACTCTTGCTATACTTCAGTGCAATAAAGTTGCAAAGAAATTGTTATAATATTAATTTGATATAAATCCGAAGGCAAAACACATGATAATGAAGTGATAAATAACAATGAGCGCCGCGCTGCTCTTGGTCTAAACGCCGAACAACGTATTTTCATTATTATAACAACGTTTTTTATTTATTTATTTTTTTTGGGTGTGCGCAGCTTTACAAAATTCATGAATGGATTGAATATTCCATTTCAGAGAATGCTGTTTCTGTCTGGCCTAATAAGTTGTGAGCTATCCCATTTTTCTTTTCCCCTATGTAACTTTATGCCAGATGCCATACTCTAGGTTTTTGTGATGACCGCCGCCACTGGTTCTTGGTGTAAATAAGCAGCAAGTAGTACATTGTATCTATGGTGAATATGTAAATAGATGTAAACAAAATATTTTTTTAATAAAAGCAGAAGTTTTTCTGATGTAAATTTGTTGCATGTGGCCAGACAGGAATGCAAAATATCACATATTTTCTCATATTAAATAATAATAAAAAAGTTATTTTGTTAATTTGTTCATATGCTAAGACATACAATAATGTACTCAACTGGCAAGTATTAAAAAGAGGGTATTTCTGGACACTCAATGTTTGTTCCCTAATTGTAGACTGTCTTTAAAATAAATATCACACACGCTTTATCAGAAATACTACAAGGACCGGACAACTGTTTAAAATATTCTAGAGTTTAAGCAAGTCACCAAAGGAATTGCAATGCCCTATTACTGATAATAACAAGCTTCAGCACTTCTGCTTTTAATTCTGACTCATTGTTGCATGAACTAAGTGTAGTGCTATACAGTGTTTTTCAGTCTCGCCACAGAGACTGATCACAAGGTTCAAAGTAACACTGAATATTTCTTTGGAAAGTTCCAGATCATCAAAGTTGCCCAGCAGAATGCAGCAAACAGTCCAAGCAGAAGTTGGACATGAAGTTTCTGTCATGTTTAGTTTAGTCAGCGCTTTCTTTGTCTCTTCTGTCATAATTACTTGTATTTGAGATGCAGGGTTTCCGCGTGGTCTTAAAAAGTCTTAAAAAGTCTAAAATTCTGAACTTTGAATTTAAGGCCTTAAAAAGTCTTAAAAACGGCTAGATTTTCATCTGAGGTCTTAAATTTTATTTAGTCAGGTCTTAAAAAAGATTTTACCCTCGTTCATTTGCCAAAACTCTGGTCGCAGAAAGTTATTACAAAGTAGCAAAAAAGTATTGAGTCGTAGCCTACAAAGCGGAGCTCTAGTGCAGGGGTTCAAACCGGTTCAAACATGCCGCTCGCGCGCTAGCATTAGCTTGTGGCTTGATACGAGATAGCTCGCCAAGAGGCCGTTCATACACCAGGTTTGCGCGCTCAAGTTCATTCAAATATAGGCGCGTCGCATCCACAGCGAGATTGAAAAAATCTCACCATTTCAGATTCAGAATGCCGCAAACGAACCGAAGAGACCAACCAATCAGCCCCTTCCGTAACAACATTGAAAGCTCAGTCAACATGAAGGATCGCGGTGCACCCAAACACTACCGGTGTTTTCTCTTCTCCGTAAATAAATCTTGTAGCAGACCTAACGTTACAGCAAGCGTTTCTCGGTGGTGGAAATCCATTAGCTACTAAAATGTCTTTGTCGTTATGGAGAGCGCAGTGCATGATTGCGTAGCAACGACAGACACAACAGGAAAATCGGCCCAACTTTTACTATTAATAATAAAAGATAAGGGGATGTGAATGTCAGTAATTTATAATTTTGGACTCAATCTTTTTATAAAACATCAGTTAAAGGCTGAAATACATGAGGTTTTTCTGTTTATAAAACTATTTTTGTGAGGACTTTATTTTAACTAGATAACCTGTTGCAAGACACCCCTTTAAAATCTGGCCTATTATTTTTAATGGTATTTTAATGTTAATGTAAACAAAAAGTGCATATTGATGCTAATTTTATTTGCTGGGTTTAGACATACATTTGGGAAATTGATTTCATAATAATCATGAAATGAAATGTTCATGCCATTTCATCTCTGGGTATGAACAAACTAAAATCAACTATAATTGTGTTTTTACAGAATAAAATGCAAAGTACAAATTTCACCTACACACACACACACACACATATAAAATCATTTTTTCCGAATATTCTCTTATTTAAATTTTTGGTAATGCGTCGTGTAGGTCTTAAATTTCAATGTTTATGGTCTTAAAATGTCTTAAAAAGGTCTTAAATTTGACTAACTGAAACCTGCAGAAACCCTGAGATGACAACATGTGATCTTCTATTCTGAGCTGCTGAGGGGACACCGGTTCACTGATAAATGATCATATTTAAGCCCTCAGTTTTTCACAGTTCATGTTTCTCTTGTTAATGTCAATGTAAAGTGTAGTTTAGAAAAAGTCCAAAGCACGTCTTCTGCTTAAAAAAGGGAGGGTGTGTATTCCAGGCAAATGCCACTTTGCCCTGTGTAACCTCTGAATGAAAATTACTATTGTTAGCAAATGTTTCTGTCTATCTATATAATGAGGATCGGCACGATTTGTATCTCAGATTAGCCCATATAAGGTTAAAGGAACTCAGCATCATGTATTTTTCTATATGTCGGGTTCAACCAATCTCATTTTCAAATGAAAACTCATTTGATGTTATTGTATTGATTATCTTATTACTGATTATAAAATTGGTATGATACTATTACCTGACAAAATAAATTATTTCATAGTGAATATTTTATTCTAACGGACTCTGATATTATTTTCAGTAAAGAGAGAATAGTCAAACATTTGCTTACATTTAATGATGCACAGTTATCATTAAATCTTTTTCATTAATGGAGTTGAGTTAATAGATGAACATTTTTTTTTTAATTTAATTTAATCAAATTACTTTGCCATGAGGAAAGACAGTAACACCTTCACCCGCTATATCAAATGCTGCCATTGAATCGATCGAGTCGAGCTTACAAGATTAAGAAACTTTACTGAACAACTTTAGTTGAATATGATACATTTTTGATTCTGAGCAACCCAAATGCACCAGATATTATCTACTGTGCCTTTCAGAAGCAACCCAAACTTCCCAAATCTGAAACTGAAACCATTTATGCTGTGGTCAGTAAACCACCAGAAGTATTAATCTGTAAATATGATAAAATGGAGCTTTCGTGTGCGTATTATGTGCAATGTGCTAGCTAATTTATGGTGTGTTTAAATATTTGAATGTGAAAGTTCTGTCTTTTGTTAAATAAATAAAAGCAGTTGTAAATTTATTTTGTTACGGAAAATTTCAGAACTTGTGACTGAGACAGGAATGCAAAATCTCACGTGGTTTCTGTAGATTTCTGTTAGAGATCTGTCACTGCCTTTGCATGCATCACTCGACAAAACCACTTCCTGGAGAGACTAAGTTATTTTGAAGGGACGCTGGGGGCTTTCACTTGCTCATCCGCCCCCATCACCCTGTTGTTTAGTAGGCGAACGCGAACTTCAACAAAAATGTATTATACAGAGCTGCTTTAACTGGAGAACCCATGGGGTCAAATTTGGCGGCTGGTAATTGCTCAAAATTACAAAAAAAAAAAAAAAAAAAACCTGTCAAAATTAACTTCAAAAGCCCAGCGTTCCACTTCCGGTCTCTACATTGAGACACCTAGTGGATGAATATTGAACTCACAAGTGCCAGAGTGCTAGTAACAAGATGGCTGACCACATGCTGTTTTGTTGAGCTGGAAACCTATCCAAACAAAATCGTCTTCTCAGTAAACCAGGGGCTCGCAAAATTGTGTATTTTTTGTTAATCTATTTAGTATTAGCTTGCAGAATGCCTAGAAGTGCGTTTTATATTCTTTTTGGATACATTAGTAGCTCTCGTACCCTATACTGCACTTTGGTACTACCATACCTTATGTATTGTGCTGAAGTGGAAATAATTACCAGAACACAATAAATCCTCTGATCATATTACAGAAAAGAGCTGTGAGGATCATTCATAAGGTGGGTTTTTTAGAACATACCCATACGCTATTTATGATGTTCGTTGAAAAAAAAAAACAGTAATTCGGCCGGTGTTTTTCACCACGAGTGGTGGGAGAAAAAACACTGACATTCTGGATTCAGGCTGCAAATAAATCATCGACGACTAGCCCCTATAAACATTTGAAAATACCTTACGACTCCACGAGAAACAATTACCATCCAAATAGTGCTTAACTCATTAACTTCAGCTTGCTTACCTTTTTCGACGTGCACGCGAATCGGTGACGACGCAGGTCCTTTAGCAGGAGCGCGAAGATAACCTGTCTGTTGCCGCTGCACTCTTCCACGGACACGGATGAAAGTGAACCAAAGTATTTCCATTTGTTTAGGAATTTTTGCGTCCCTTTTCTGGCGCAAATTGTAGAGTTATTTTGATTCGGCGGTGAATTATGTCAGTCAGTCACATTTTCCAATAACTTCTTGTTATTTTATTATACACAAATCTGATTTGACAATCTCATTTTCTCCAGCCAATCACGGGCCCCCTAATCCCGCGGGCCCTGGGGCTTCAGCCCCTCCTAGCCCTTATGTTAATCCGGCTCTGTTTATGCAGTCAAAATTGTTAAAACTTGATGATCTTGTAAAATATAATACAACAATAGTCCTGTATAAAGCATTTAACAATTTATTACCACCTAACTTACAAACGTTTTTTTCAAATCCCAGTGCGAGCTCATAACTTGAGAGGCTTTGGATATTTTTCAGTTACCAAGACCCAAACTACCCGTAAACATTATTGTGTGTCTGTATGCGGAGTGAAACTCTGGAACAAACTGGACTTGCAACAAAAGCAATGTCAAATTTAAATTTAAATCCATCAATTTAAATTGTCATATAAACATAGGGTCTGGTTAAAATACAGAGATGAGGATCTTTAAATATTGATGTTGTACTCTGTCTTATAATGTTAACAGGTGCTCAATGTTTCCTTACCATCGTTGGTATATTGTCCATTACCATCGTTGGTATATTGTCCATTACCATCATTGGTATATTGTTCATTACTAAAGTTGGTATTGTTTATTCTTCTTAAATTGTTGGTAATGTTGTTATAATAAATTCTTGTTGCTGTGGTAACGCCACCATGATACAAAATATGTATGTAAACAATCCGTGACCGAAGTAATAATGAAGCTTAATGTATTAATCACCAAGTGGTGAACTGGGGTGGGATTAAATAAGTTTTCTTTTTCCCACTCCGTTTCAGGCAGAATTCGATTGTCAGTAAAAGGAAAAAAAATAAATAAATAAAAAAAAAAAAAAATATATATATATATATATATATATATATATATATATATATAGATGTTCTGTTTTTTTTTCTTTTTTTCTTGTTTCCTATTGCACTGTAATGATTTAACAAACATTTTGTCTGCCTTGTACTTTTTGTGCCATTGACTGAAATAAATATATAATAATAAAAATAAAAAATAAAAACAAAAAAACTTTGAGCTAGTTGTAAAAACGATAGGTCAAAAATGACCCTCTGGGTGTTTGGGTTAAACAAATGTCAGGTCAAAAATGACCCTTTGGTTCTTTGAGTGACTTTGATGGATAATGGTGACAGTCCTGTATTTGGCTAAAGCCTTGAAATCATTTAATTTGTATAACATATTTTTCTAAGTTACCTCAGTAGTACAGGGCCAGAGACTAATAAAGTAGTATAACTTTGCACTGTGTATGCCCGCTCCCTTTTCAGGACAGGGAAAGCAACAGAGAAAGCTCGATCTGAAGACAAGTATTGGAGCAACTTGAAGCTGATGATAGCGACTTTGGCCCTAAATTGGACAGTGATAGCGATTCTAATGAATTGTTTATGGGGTGGTGATGGCGCAGTGGATAAGACACATGCCTTTGGAGTGAGAAACCTGGGTTTGAATCCACTGTAAGACAGGTTAAAATTTTAAAAGTGGATATTTTGGTGTTCAGTGAATTTATAGCAGTCATTTAATGCATAGTTCATAATTTTCCAAAGAAGAAAAGGGTTCTTGGGTTCTATATATATATATATATATATATATATATATATAATAATTTATACCACTGTAATATACATTATACCACTATAATGTATATTCCACTGGAGTTCTGTACACACATTGTTCCATCATTTTTGTGCTCATTTGATATATATTTTCCATTGCACAAAAGTAAACTGCATGCAATGTTCACACATATCTCAACCCCCTTGCTGGTGTTATATGGGGGAGATGTGGAGGTTTCAGGTTTTAAGATAAATAGATGCATTGTTAGAGCCTACTGTATGTGTGAATCACACGTGTTTTAAGGACTAAGTGAAATTTAAATAAACACTTTAAGACATGGAAAATAAAATGACAATAATGTTAAGAGAAACAACGTTTGATCTTATATTTATTAGTAAATATTTGGATTAAAATGAAATAAAATTAACAATGCTTTAAAAGTATTGTTCATATTTCATGTTATGTAGTTATAATGTTAACAAATAAAACCTCATTGTAAAATGGTAGCAACCATGTCTTTTCTGTATTTGCTACTACATTTAAAACATATACGTATAGTAGCATTTTGTGCTTAATGTTTATTTTCATTCATTTTCAATGTGTGTGCATGCTTTGGTCTTTTTTCATGAATTCAACATTTCTGGTGCTGTTTGTTCATTTTGAAAGGATCAGTTATCTGTTGACTATAATATTTATGAATAGCTGTATATTTTCCAGATACCATTCAAATATTCTTTTAAGGAAAACACTACACTATAAATATATATATATATATATATATATATATATATATATATATATATATATATATATATATATATATATATATATATATATAAATATATAAATATATAAATATATATATATATATATATATATATATGAGGACATACTGAAATTTAAAAAAAAAATTAAATAAATTAATAATGATCCAGATACCATTCAAATATTCTTTTAAGGAAAACACTACACTATAAACTATATATATATATATATATATATATATATATTTTTTTTTATACACATACTGACATTTTTCAAAAAATGTAAATAAATTAGAAAAAAAATCTGAAGTAGGCCAACAGAAAAAAATATTGTTGAGTCTTGAAAAGTCTTGTTTTTATATTGTAAACGTGCAATTATGAAAAACCATTAACTGCATTTAAATTAATTCTGTTAAGCATATTTGTATAATATCAGTTTACATGTTAACTAAAAAAACTCATGGGCCGAGTTTCAACTAAAAAACTCAACTAAAAAAAGTAACGTTTTTACATTTATAAGAACAGTTTGGCAACAACTGCTCCTCGTCTCTAGGTGTCACTAGAGTCCTATTCTGAGCACTTGCCTCTTTAGATCATTATTAGAAAGTCAACAACGAAGTAAAAGCATCATAAAGCCACTTGTAAATGTAAATCCATGCCTTCACCCATTTTCTTGGCAAATATATCTATGCTAGGCTACTCAAAGAACAATAAAATGTTAAAGATGAGACCTTCCTTCTCTCTCCAACACACTCCTTGTCATCAGTCTGTGCATCAGTCCGGAAACAAAGGGCTTAAAAAGAAAGAGCAGGAATTGTTATCAAACAGAGAAAAAAACAAAACATCTGTCATGTGATTTAAACCATCCATATCTCTAACAGGAACAGGATGTAATAACCAAATACGTGGTTATGAAAGATTAACATACAATTTAGAAACATTTAAAGTGAAAACATTTTCAAAATATATTACAAAAGGACCTATTAGATGAAATGTTTTGTCAAATGTTATGTAAAACGGACTTTCGCAAAGTCTCCATAGAACAGCCCCGTTTGTTTAGATGAATCTTCACCCGCTGGTCAGTGCACTGGTCAATATTTCTTGCATATGGACCTGGGACATTTCACATAGATCAATCAGACTGTTACAACATGATACATTTTGGTAATATTTATTATTATAGCATTTAGTCAATTGCTTCTACGTATGTAACAAGAGAAAATATGGGAATTATATGTAACAAGTAAGTACAGACCCTTCAAAAGTGAGTGAGCAGACAGGTCTCAGCTGGGTGTTCTGCAGGACACTGACTGCCTCCTCTAGTAACCTGACAGCTTTTAAGCTACAGAATAACACAACATATGACAATCAGCATGTAGTACGGCATACTTTGCTTTCAACATTTATTTCAACACTTCCATCACCACATTGTTTGTGAATGAGGGCAAATGTAAAGCTGACAGTGCTTTGTAAAGCCAAAGCTAGTCTCAGCCTCGGGTGCTCAACTGACCCGGACAGTTTGGAAATCATAATAACAACATGTACGTGCATTCAGGTGTATTTAGTTAGTATAAAATGGACAAATTTAGAAAAGTTTCTTTCTCTTTTTCACTTCATGAGAGAAGGGAGTGTTTGGTAATACACAAAATGCACTTATAGTGACAACATTGACAACTAGAATGTACATTTCCAGAAGAAAATGTGAAGTGGTGCTTGCAGTGGCAAAACTCACCACCCGGTTGCTAGAGTGTGGTACATTAATGCATACGAGACACCAAACACGTCTGTACAATGTTATTTTGTATTTTGTATGCCTATCGCCCTTGGTTGCTAGGGTGCTGTAACCGGTTGCTATGGTGTGGCTATGAAGATTTTAGGCCATTACGTATTGGTTGCTTGATAAAATAAATCCCCCTAGGGAGAGAGAGATGTCTGCCTGACAGCAGGGCTGTGTCTGTGAGAAAGTGACAGTTGGGATTTGAATTTTTTAAAATTCCCCAATGTTTAGTCAAAATCGCTGATACTTGGCCTCGAACAAACCTCCCTAGAGACAAAACTGTAGGTTGTATCATCAAAATGACCTGACCGTGAGCAAGACAAGGCCTTTGTGAATGCTGTGATGTATTTTTTTGTGTGGATAGAGTTGAAAAAGGGACCACTTTGGCAAGTTAAAAAACTGGTCCGTAATACTCTGATTACTAAAGTTTGACCTGAATTTATAATTGCTGCCAATGGAGGATTGTCTGTCACTCCTGTCGTTTGGAAGGACACAGAGATAAAACTACAAGTCCGAGGGATTTACTAAACACACGAGAGGAACCACAACAAAAATACCTACGTTTTAAGTATAATTTCATGGCCAAAGAGTGAAGATTGTGGCCAGGCCAGCGATTTAAAAATAATTTTTTAGCATTAGTTTTCAAGCTGGCTCACTCTAGCTTATGACATCACGTGCTCTAGCTCTGAACAGTCTCCCCAATGTAAGTCAATGGGATTTTTTTGGCCGCGTTTTCGTCCGCTGTGCGAACATCGTACACCCGATCTCTTAGAAAAGTCATAGCACACCTCTCCTAAACGAGCCGCTCGATTTGACGCCTCACCCATGGGTCTGTGACAAAAGCTGCGGGAGGAGTAGCGTGCCAAAAAACGCACGGAAGAGGGAAAAAAAGAAAGAACAATAAGTATGCAAGAGAACACTAGTGTTGCTTTGCAAGCACCACTAATAACAACTTTTGCACAGTTTGATGTTCAGTAACAAAACATCATCTCTTACCTGATTTCTGTAAGTCTGGGATAGTCTCTGGTGAAGGACAGGATCTTATCAGCCCACGCCTTTGTCAGACTCTTTCGAATTCAGTTCCATCTTCTGTGCAGACACAAAACTCAGTAAAAATAGTAGTGCATCTACTAGTGTAAGCATTCGATAAAGTTTGTCCAGTCAATGCTTGTAAGCTCCGAGCGTGGGAACGAGAGGCTGAAGCGAGTCAGATCTTCTGAACCTCTGTCCATGTGAACACTAAAAATGAAGCCTCTGTCCATGTGAACACTAAAAAGACAGAGTTAATATCAATGGTAGCAACAGAGACACAACATTTATTTATTTATTTATTTATTTTTAAACCACCCAGATTTGGTGTCCTTTAGTTTTTATGAGTTTTATACGGCCTGATTTTGAACTCACACTGCAAGCTCACAACTGGTTTAAAAATACAGTTTATTTTGCCCAATATGCTGTTGGTCCTCCACAACCTGCCAAAACAGCACTGACCCAGCTGAGGCTTGGACACTACAAGACCCCTGGCTGCTTAACGCACCAGTGGGGCTTGACAGCCTTTTAGACAAACGGTTCAAACACGTTCGGCACGTATGGTTGGGTTGCGGAGAGTTTGCGAGATAGTGATTTTCTAACACTGACTATAATGGAAATCATTATGAACATCAGCTATGCTAATTATTTCCCATCTGCCTTTCTGCTGTTATCTCAGGACGTTTGTCCCGAGAAAATGGCGTTTGTCAGGTCCAGTTTGTATCCAGCCCCTTACGGGGATCTCAGATGCCCCAACGCCTGTGATGAGACGACTCAACGCTGGCGATATGTTATGGCTCCGTATTATACACTCACCGGCCACTTTATTAGGTACCCCATGCTAGTAACGGGTTGGACCCACTTTTGCCTTCAGAACTGCCTCAATTCTTCGTGGCATAGATTCAACAAGGTGCTGGAAGCATTCCTCAGGGAGTTTGGTCCATATTGACATGATGGCATCACACAGTTGCCGCAGATTTGTCGGCTGCACATCCATGATGTGAATCTCCCGTTCCACCACATCCCAAAGATGCTCTATTGGATTGAGATCTGGTGACTGTGGAGGTCATTTGAGTACAGCGAACTCATTGTCATGTTCAAGAAACCAGTCTGAGATGATTCCAGCTTTATGACATGGCGCATTATCCTGCTGAAAGTAGCCATCAGAAGTTGGGTACATTGTGGTCATAAAGGGATGGACATGGTCAGCAACAATACTCAGGTAGGCTGTGGCGTTGCAACGATGCTCAATTGGTACCAAGGGGCCCAAAGAGTGCCAAGAAAATATTCCCCACACCATGACACCACCACCACCAGCCTGAACCGTTGATACAAGGCAGGATGGATCCATGCTTTCATGTTGTAGATGCCAAATTCTGACCCTACCATCCGAATGTCGCAGCAGAAATCGAGACTCATCAGACCAGGCAACGTTTTTCCAATCTTCTATTGTCCAATTTCGATGAGCTTGTGCAAATTGTAGCCTCAGTTTCCTGTTCTTAGCTGAAAGGAGTGGCACCCGGTGTGGTCTTCTGCTGCTGAGATGATGTTCAGAGATGCTCTTCTGCCCACCTTGGTTGTAACGGGTGGTTATTTGAGTCACTGTTGCCCTTCTATCAGCTCGAACCAGTCTGGCCATTCTCCTCTGACCTCTGGCATCAACAAGGCATTTCCGCCCACAGAACTGCCGCTCACTGGATGTTTTTTCTTTTGGACCATTCTCTGTAAACCCTAGAGATGGTTGTGCGTGAAAATCCCAGTAGATTAGCAGTTTCTGAAATACTCAGACCAGCCCTTCTGGCACCAACAATCATGCCACGTTCAAAGTCACTCAAATCACCTTTCTTCCCCATACTGATGCTCGGTTTGAACTGCAGGAGATTGTCTTGACCATGTCTACATGCCTAAATGCACTGAGTTGCCGCCATGTGATTGGCTGCTTAGAAATTAAGTGTTAACGAGCAGTTGGACAGGTGTACCTAATAAAGTGGTCGGGTGAGTGTATATAATAGAAAGACACAATATTAGATTAAATAAGCAAAATAACAGATCTTCTTCCCAAATAAGTGGACTCCACTCAAAGTGTGCATACTAGACTGGTATTCAGTTTAAAAATACAGCCTCAGGTGTCCAGCAAGCCTCTGCACTTAAAAAAACAAAACATGGTTAAAAGGTTATTTGGCCACGATTGTGATTTTTTTTCTTCAAAACTCACTGAGAGCTAAATGTTTTGGTAGGTTCATTCTTTGATTCATTGTTGCAGATTTTGGCAATATATAGATGTGCAGATTTTGCCAGCCCAAGATTTAACCAGCGTAAAAAGACTATGGTGATTGAACTAGTCAATAATACGACTGGTTATCAACAAGATGAGAGAAAACATTTTCAAAATGTTATACATGTTTGCTTTATTTTCCTTCACCTGGACAGTTCTTCGTCGATTGTCAGATATAAACTTTTGCGGGAATATTTCAAACTATGGATTTCCACACTGCAAACAAAAGCATAGAAAAGTTAGTGTGCAAGCATGCTCCAACTTCCTATTTTGAGTCAATGGTTAAAAAGTATTACCTTTGTGATCTTAGGGTCTGTCCTCTTGCAAAACTTTGCATTATGCCCTCAAAATCAGAATCTGATAAATATTCACCTTCAGGAATCCTTCAATATAAACTCCAAAACATGAATGTACAACCTTTATACGGATAATCCCAAATAATTATGAGCTAAGAAAAAAATGCATTTTCTGAAACGCATTATCTCAAAAATGACTCGTGGCCTGTTCAGCTACGTATATCCAGAAATTAGATTAGATAGATATATAGATATTGATCAATGATGAAAAGATTGATTTGATTGTAGCTGTACAATTGTAATGCAGGATAAAGTACTCACCTTACTGAGCGAAATTTGTGTAGTACAGGCCTAATAATAGCCAGCTTCTCCGATGTTAACTGGCAGAAAGCGAAAAGCAGTTCTTTAATACACTGGCAGCACTGAGCACAGTACACCAGGACCCAACAGTCTGTTCGTCTTAGTAATGTATTGTATATATAAACGCTTGGCCAGGCTTCTGTAACTTCTTTCACAAAGTCTGCTTCATGCAACTCGTACAGACAGTGGAAAAAAAACAGAGTCCTCTCAGAATAAGAATGAGACATCTCTTTAAAGATCCATTGTTTCAGATGGTCCCGCATGTTTGAATGAACTAACAGACCGTGTCTCTCCAAAAGTGTGCGTCTTGTGTTCCCATTCAACAGACCAAAAATGAAGTGCACAACAGCTGCAAAACGTGGCGCCTCATAATTGAAAACGCTTTGGTTCTTATGAATGGAAAATATATGCGTGAGTTTCGTTTTTGACTCGTGTTCATCAAGAATGAGATAGTACAGAGCAGTGAAGAACTCCTGGAAGCTGAGATGCATGAAACTGAACATTGTCTCCTGATGGACTCTTTTCTTAAAGAGGAACTTGCACAAGAACGGACTGCCAGCGGGGCTAGAAACCATTTCATTCACGGTCTTCTCATCAAATAGGACTTGCTGTGCCAGTATCCCTTTCTCTGCCAGCTTACCCAGACTCTTCACTAGGCTGGGGACGGACTGACCCAAACCCTGGCAGTGATGATCTAGTAGAGTGCACAGGAAGTCTACATAAATGGACGTGGTCGTCTCCAGTCCGCTCGCTACATCTGCGCCATCGCTAAGCCTCTCTCGGATAACCGTGCAGATGATCCAGCATATAACCGGGATGGAGCAGGCTGTGAGGAGAGTTTCGTTTGCTCTCACATACTCGTATCCTTTCCTGAATAGTATGTCATCCTGGAAGAACTTTTTGAAGTATTCCTCCACCGCTTTCTCAGAGAAGCCAACAATCTCACTGAAACTGTGAGGTCCCTTAAGCACGTCCTTCAGGGTGTCAATAGCTGTAGATCTGGTGGCGACCAGAAGGCTTGACTCTCGCAGGATGTGTCCCTTTAACAGGGCGCAAAGAGTGACCTCAGGTGGGGCTTTCTGCTTCGGATCTATGGGTGGCGACATCCGATAAATGTCTTCTGTGATTTTAAGTTCATCGAATCCATCAACGAGGAAGAGCACTCGCTCTGAGGACTGCTGGAGTATCGTGCATATCTGATCTGATGTTAAACAGCAATTGCGGCTCAGAAGCTCTACCAAACTCGTTCTGCTAGACAAGTGGCTTATTTCTTTACACTTCAGGTGGAAAACAACATCAAATTTGGTTCTGTAGAGATCAGAAGCCCAGTCCATCATCATTTTCTGCACAGTAAACGATTTTCCATTGCCGGAGTTTCCTTGCAATATGACAGCACCCGGAGTGATTCCAGAGCTATCTGTGTTGAACAGAGAATTCAGACCGATGGATTCTTGAGCGCTCCTGGAACTGAGCACCTGCTGGAAAGTCTCTCCTCTGGAGGAAATCTCTTCCTCTCGTTCTTTCAGATCTCGATGTTTCTGAATAATCAGAGGTTGTGTGTAGCGATCAGACAGCAGCACATGCTCACCAGGCAGAGAGTTGTACTCGGTCACATACTGGTACTCATTGCGTATATGCTCCTTATATTTGAGAAGCAATGATCTCCGAACTGCAGAAATAAAATGACCAAAAGATTAGAATGGAAATTGAATGACTTTTAAATGCTATTTCTCAAGCCCTGCGCTAACTACAGTATAGGCAAGATTAGACAACTGCATTGGGCAATGGACTTTGAATACAATACAAGATTCTATATAGAACCTTAAAAGGTTCTAAAGCGCTATGTATTTGGAACCCCTAAAATGCAATGCATGAATGATCACAGAATGTAAGATATGGGGATTAAAAAATGTAATGAATCAATATCACATGAAGAGTGCCATTTCAGTTTTTATCCTTCAAAACTCAGCATGATTAATGAGATATTAAGTAACTACAACAGTGGAAGGGAGGGGGCGTGCTTAAAACCACTGTAAAACTTACCATCTTTTCATATTAGGCCTATACGCAGCATTTTGGTATACATATATATATATATATATATTTTTTTAATATATGAAAGAGATCAGATGCAAAAGCCTCTAAATGCCATTTGAAATTTTCTTCTAAAATGACCATTTTTATCAAGCTTGTTTGTATATTTAAGTTCAGTAATTTCACTTAAATGACAATTAATTGGTAATCTTCATTGCCATTTAAGTGAAATTACTGAACTTAAATATACAAGCTTGATAAAAATGGTCATTTTAGAAGAAAATTTAAAATGGCACTTAGAGGCTTTTGCATCTAAATCTTCATATCTATATATATATATATATATATATATATATATATATATATATATATATATATTTAGTAAGCACATTGCATTATCTTTGAGTAAAATGTAACCTGCAATTTACACTTTAACAAAAACTCCTTAGTATTTACTTGTCAGTTGTGTTGACGATGCCTCGAGTGAAAACAAAGTGCAGAGTGCGAAAGCACAAAAGTGACTAAAGGATTGTCTCTCTGGTCGTGTTGTGTATGAAGTCATTGACATTTAAAAAGAATGTTTAAAACTTTTTAAAGCAAATAAAGTGACTCTAAAAAAATCTAACACCCATACTTTGGTCCCTACTCAGACCAAAAATTTTATCCTGAGAAAAGTTGATTTTGAGGAGCTATAGCTCCATAGACCTCCATTCATTCTGCACTCGTCCTGTGAGCGCCCTCATATGGAACCAGAGTGGAACTGCAACCAGTTCAGAAGCCGGAAATTTACTGAGAGTGAAAGTTCTCCCCTTATTAGACATTCTCTAGTAAAATCATCATTTATAATTTACCTGAGGTCTGTAATCTCTCATTTCGGGTGTTTAAGTGATGTCCAGTGATACCTGTAGATGATTACACATTGCTTATGATATTTTTAAATAAGTTATATATGTATACTGTATATATACACACATATAACACACACGACGAGTGGAAAAAAATGTAAATAACAACTTATTTTTAATTTACCAGTGACATGATGTATGATCTGAACATTGCCTGTGATGTTATTGTTAGTGAGCACAGGTGCTGTAATATGGCTTTCACCCCGAGCTGCAATGCTGACATCCAGTCCATTATGAGATCTGGAATTGTCCTTGCGACCACAAAGGTGTAGACATTAGGAGGTTATATAACAAGCACTAGGTTTATATGCTTTTATATTGATAATACTGTTATGGTAAATTGAACCATCAGTAATATTATTAATCCAAGCTTTACACGTGATTCGGTTTACATTTACACATTGCTGCATTCACATCTGTATATAAATTAATTGAGCATAAAGTTTACTGTGATCTGACCTTTATCTTAAATCATTTTGTGTAAAGCGTGGATTAAAGCTTCAAGTTACACCGTTCTCAGTTTTTTGTACATTGTAATTTTGCTCGTTTGTTTACATGTTAAGTGTGACAGAATAATTGCACGAGTAAAATTGTTGCAGAAACTGAGAACTGTTCAACTTTATTTAAAGACTACCAAGTCAATTAAACTCTACAGATGAAATCATCATGTTACATCAAAAACAGTAATAAAAGTTCTTAAGTTTAACATACTGTCATTGCGGTGCTTTGCTCTCTTTCTCTGTGTTACGTCCTGTATCGAGAGGGTTGTTTTTTTGTTTCCTCACGCTGTGCCTTAAAGGTATAGGCTAGGCCGTTTGTTTACACTTTTTTATAACGCTTATAAACACTCTGAGGGGAGGGTGGTGTAAAGTCCATCACGCATCATGTTCCTTATCATAAAACTGATTTATTCTAGTTTCCAGAACAAGCTAAGAAAAGACATGATAGATAAACAATGTGCTTCCACCACAGGAAGTAATGTCTCTACTGGCTTAAATAATACATCCTCATCACGTTCTCTTAAAGAGACACCATGTTAATCCAAACACATAGTTTAGAAACATTACATAGGAAACCAAAAACACAGAAAATATACTAATATTAATCATGAAAATATGCATAAAAACAAATAACACTATGTCCTAATGCTTTCAAAGCAAGCCCATAAGACCTCCGTTCATCTTCAGAACACTAAGATATTTTAGATTTAGTCTGAGAGCTTTCTTTCCCTCCATTGAAATGTGTACAGTATACTGTCATTGTCCAGAAAGAAAATAAAGACCTCATCAAAGTAGTGACATCCATGAAAATACATATTGGTCCAAAAACGGACCATCAATAAAAAAGTGGTCCAAAAAAGTGGATATTTTTCCACTTGTGAACTGGTATTTACCAGTGTGTTGCGTTCAAGTGCTTTTGTTGTCGTAATCTGGTAAAAAGATGGAGATCCAGACCTGTTATTTAGCTAAAACAATTTTAGACTGCTTAAGTCATCTGCTACATCAAGAAAATGATTTATAAAAACTCAAATGGTAAAAAACATGCTGTATATTTTCTATATAGACCATGAATAGTACATATTTTTAGCATTCAGCGACTCTCGCGTTGCTCTTGCCATTTTGAAAAGTTCAAAGGTTATCTCATCTCGGCAACTCGTGCATCAAAATATTCTACGAGTTGCCCAGTGGAAAATACCACATGAGGGGGTGTTCATGTGCATTTTCCACGTCGGATTTTGGTATTTACCATAATTACCATAGCACGTGAACGCAGCATTACTTATTAAAAATGCACACAAAAAAACGTTTATATTAAACATAATACTATCACAGATAATTATTTTCCAGATAAACTAAATTAGATCAATTAACCTCAAAACTGTTTCAACAGATGATGTTGAGATGCAAGTTTGTGCCATATAGTCAAGAGAAAAAATGTGGGTGTGGGGGACATCTTACCCTTAAAAATGAGTTAATAATTAATATTATTTAGTGCATAACTTTCTGTTTAATCAACATGTTGTCAAAGGACCCATTGAGAACCAAGTAAACAATTACCAGTATAAGGATACTGTATGTTCAGATGTGCTCAACACATGCTATTACTGCACTTGCTGTGTATTCAGCATTTTTCCATGGCATCCCTATGTTTAGATTTGTCCTGATTAATTTCATCTTACAATATAGAGTTAAACCATAGTTAACCCAGTTTTACAAATTTTCACTGATTATTTAAAACTCTGTCACTCTAAATAAGATAATATTATAATAAACTATGTGATTGTTTAACACTCTTATTTTAGGATAATTTTTTTTGCCATAATCTCTAAAGAACGATAAAGTCTTCTTCATCAGGGTCCTCGGGGTCATCATCATTGTGATTTTCTGTCTCAATGTTATCTATTGTGAATAATCTTGTGAGAGAGTCCTTACAGAAGGTGACCTTCACTTTCTCATCACAGGCTGGTGATGATCTGGATGTGTCTATCATGATTTCACTGCGCCCATCCATCGTTTCACTGCACTTCATCCTTCAGAAGAGATTGAACAGCAGTCATTAAACCATAATTAATGGTGCATTTCTTTAATAAAGTAAGGTGTACATTTTCAAAACTCTTAGTGCTAATATCACAACAGATCATCAAAAGTGCACTTTTTTCAAACATTTCATCATATTTTCAACTGTGTTAGTACAATTCACACAATCACAAAGTATCCTTTTCACAACACAAAATAAGTGTTTCATCTACATTATTGTTTCATTCACAGTAACTGCCTTTCATAAAGCTCTTCCTATCAAACTTTTGATTTGCATCTCTTTTTGTTCAGTTTAATACTTTTGTCTATTATTTAATCCAACAGATCTTAATGGTTAATCAATGAATCATTTGGTAAACCTATAGATTTTCATTTCAGCAATATACAGTATATGGATTTTGAGAAGTACAGAAATAAAATGTGTCTTTGATATTTAATATTTAAATTACATGTAACCACACATGATGAATACTCATTATAGCTAACTGATTTCACATAGTGGTAACCACAATTGGCCACTATATACAGTAACATTCATTGTGATGTGGATGAGAATCTATGGCCAAATGCTCAGGACAGGCTTGATCCAAATTACTGTAATTTAATGTGTGCACTAAATGTTATGTTTTGTTCTCATTTAGTTACATTTCATTATAGAAAGTATACCTATGTTACAATTATATCTGAAAAATAAAAAACTATACAGTAATTTGCCTAAATGATTGTAGAGGATGTCTTCATTGATCCTTCACTTGATTACATATATGATGGATATTTGGAAATTATAGATTATATAAATGTTGTGTATTGTAAGTGTATTGCCTAATGTTACAGTAAAACTGTGTAATCTGTCTTTTATAGTATTCATTTCAGCACTTCTAAGGCCGATTTGAAACATGTATCTTGCATTGTTTGCTGTTGGATGAACTGATTGTTAAAAGTACTAAACTGAAAGAAGATCATATTGTTGTGTTTCAGTGATTAAACCAAATGTTCTCATTACATATTACAATAATCTTGTGTTTGAAATAATGATTATGTGGACTGAAAACATGTGCAACTGACTGAAAGCATTACATCAGGTTTTGAAAGAATGACTTAGCTGCGTTACAAGTGTGATCAATTTGGATTTTTGTACTAAGAGTTTTAGAAAAGGTACACCTTACTTGTGAAAATAATACCAAAGCTGTAAATGAATAAATGAGATTATAGGACAAACCCTGTGATGATAATCCTGCAATCTGAATCCATCTGAGAGCTCTGGAGGATCCTCACGACATCCTCCAACAACAGGCCACCACTTTCAATGCAGTCATATCTGAAACAATAACACATCTCAATAGAAATATTTCCATTTGAATGTTTAAGAGAAATGGACAAACTGCGATTTTTTTTAAGCATCCTCTTACCTGATCTCTTGAAGACTGGGACAGACTTCAACTAAGAACAGAATCCTCCTCACCCAGTTCCCTGTTAGTCTGCTGATCTGGAGTCCGACTCTTCGCAGACCAGAAACTGAGAGTAAGCTGGACATCAAATTACCCACAAGCTCTTCATGCTCTGAACAGCTGGATTATGAGCAAAATTATTAGAAATGTCAGGTTCACTGTTGGCAAATGATAAATATAAATGGTTCATATTTGCTATGACCTATTAATTTGGTCACACTTTACAATAAGGTTCATTAGTTACTACATTAGTTAACATTAACAAAGAATGAACAATACTTCTTCAGCATTTGTTAATCTTTGGTAATGTTAATTTCAACATTTACTAATACTTTATTAAAATCTTGTTAACATTAGTTAATGCACTGTGAACTAACATGAACAACAATGAACAGCTAGATTTGTATTAACTAACGTTAACAAAGAATAACAAATACAGTAACAAATGGTTAGTTCATGTTAGTTAATGCATGAACTAATGTTTAATAAATTAACCTTATTGTAAAGTATTACCATTAATTTTCACGTTTAGAATGAAATTGCAGAATCCTTACCTTTCTTCTAAACCTTTAAGGATGTCAAGGGTTTCAAAGAGTTCCTGTCCATTGAGTTTAGGAATCTCTGAACATGGTGATGTGAATGAAACGAATGATGGGGATATTTCAATCTTGCCATCACGGGCCAACTGAATGTCAACTGTACAGCTAGAAAAGAGATGAACATGTAAGTCACGAGTGCATATTTTTATGCTCATATTAAAAATCTGTATCATTTCTTCACAGCCTGGATAGTTGAGATGGACTTACGTAGAGTCTGTGATGTTTTTGCTGACGATGAGAGAGGAACACACATTTATCACACTGTATCTCTTATCATACTGCACCTGCAAACTGACAGGCGAAAAAAAATAAACAAGGCTATACTTTAAATATTTATTTTAAAGGTGCATTGCACAAGTTTCTGAATTTATGCAGAATTAAGCCCCCTTTGGCGGCAAGGCGAAACTGCAAGATAATAAAGTTATAAATCTGCAAGTCATTTAAAAAATATATGAAAGGAAAGGCATTTGAGTAAATTACACACTTATGTGTGTGTGAGGGGAAAACGGGGTAGTAGAAAACTTAGTTTTTTGTTTCCATCTATCTCCATGTTGAACTGTTTTTATGTGTTTACTGTATCCACTTATGATTGTATTATTATGGAAACACGTTCATGAACAATATAAGTTATTACTTTGTATAGGACCCGTTTGAGCCCTAGAGCAGACCGGAGATCTCTCCATTTGTTGAAAGCCTTCCCGATGTTGACTCTTGTCTTATTCCGACGCCTGGCACTAGACAAAAGTTTTATTTTCTTTGTCTTACGTGGAGTTTGCGTTGGGGTTTGGAATGAACTACAAGCCGTCTCTTGAATCCATCTTCTACTTTTGTTGAAAGTTGACTAAAGTTTTGTCGCTCGAGTTGTCTTCGCTGATACGGAGAATGGCGGCGAATACACAAACCTGCCAGACATAGCCAGGTGAGCGTGAACGCGCATGACGTCACGCCCAGTCTCAAATTCCGTCCCGAATCCCTCTTATTTATTTTACTGTATAGGATTATAAAGGGCAATCACAGTGATCAGAGAAGGGCTCATTCAGCCCGTCAGGCAATTATGGGGTTGTTTGTTTCGAGACTCACACTCGAGGTGTTTGGGTCCAAATGGACCCAAAGGTGGGATTCACATTTAAAAAAAAAAAAAATCATGATTTTTTTTTTTACTGTTTTTTATAATATTTTTTTCTTTTCTTTTTTTGGTGTTTTGCGAAAATTTCAAAAATAAAAACATTTATAATTAATATTAAAGCAATAATTATGACCAATTTCCCCCCATTGAACATAATAGAACAAATATTTAAAAAAAAAAAAAAAAAAAAAAATATATATATATATATATATATATATATATTTTTTTTTTAGCTGTATTTCAGTCAAGCCTAGGCCTCATAAAAGCAATTTTTGAAATGAGACGGATGCCATCTGGTGGACAAACTGAGCATTTTAAAAATGCAAAACATGTTTAATCAGATTTTTTTTGGTGTGTTTGTGTATAAAAGTGTGTGTGTGTGTCTGTTTTTGCACTCTTGGATGTTTTATAGATTCACCCCTTTACTGTTGTGTGCTTTTTTTTCCTGGATTCGTGGCTGATTTGTAGATTGTACACACAAAAAAATCAGTTTTTTCACATTTTTGCCAATTTCCCATTCATTTTCCATGCGGGACCATTTGGACCCGAATACCCCAAATGTGACTATTTTTTTTAAAACCACTTAGACTAATCACATCCTGTACCCAATTTTTTTGGGTGTTCATATACCAAATACCAACAAAGTCACCAAATATTCGACCAATACCAGGAAGCTGTGATTTAAAAAAATTTATTTAAATTCTTCGGGGTCCATTTGGGCCAAACAACCCTGAGGGTTAAGGAGACAAACATGGGTTGGAAAAAACGTGTATTTTTTAACATGAAATGTTGCAGCATTGCACCTTTAATGTACCATAATATCTGATCCACCTGCTTAAAGTTATTCTTTGAGTATACGACAATAAAACAACAACATAATAAAATTGCATGATAATAATAGTAAATAAATCAACCAATAGCAAACCACAACCATCTAATCACTTCCCCCCAAAAAAGCCCGCCTACATTTTGTTCTTATTCCAGAACACGTTCACAGAGATATGAGTCATAACGAAGAAGAAAAGACTATCATAACTTTTCATTTTATTTCATGTGGAACAAAACTAATCTAATATAAGATTTAGTTTTCATTCTTTCTAGCAGATGTATTGTCAGATCATCATACCAGACGTCATGGAGGCTGGGACATGTGTGACACAGGGAGAGGATCTTTGGTACCCAGTTCTCCGCCAGGCAGTCCGTCGTCAACTGCACCTTTTTCAGACCAGACACCGAGTGCAGAGACAACAGCAGAGCGTCCACACACTCGTCAAACGCAGGACTACTGTTGTTACATGGAAAGTGATTCATATTTAGTTAAAGAGAACCTATTATGCTTCATCTCTAGTGTGTAATGCTTCTGTTTCAGTATTAAAAGAGTCTGCAAAGTTACAGTCAGTCCAAAGGGAGTTATTCTCTAAATCAGTACGCACGGTTTCTGAACTCCATTGTAATCTTGAGTTTTCTTCCGGAAAAGTATAGGCAACACTTTACAATACGGGTGCACTAATATGCATTAATTCATGCTTAACTAATGCACAGATAATCATGAGTTAATGTATAACTCATGAAGAACTAAACCATTAATTAATGATTACTGCATCAGCAACTAATAAAGAGTCTATATTATTAATAGATTAAGTAATACATGAATTGCTATTAATTCAATGCATCATTTTGTATTAATTCCTTAATAACATATTTTATGAACTAATAATATAAATTAATGTGTTAATTACCACAATTAGTCATAGCTATGCACTTCAACTTCCAGTTATCTGCTTTAATTAATCATTAGCTAATGATTTGCAAAGGTATCATTATGTTATGACTTTACTTGTTGGGGCACATCATTATTAACTACTCATTTAGTAATTGTAGTAATTTGCACATGAATTTACAGTAACAATGAAGTAATTAATAATGTATTAATGTATATTAGTGTACCTGTCATACTATCTGGACGTTGAAATACAAGGCTTTGGCTCATTCTGGTAATTAACATATTAATTGACACTATTTGTTAAAAAATGAGTTATTATGGAATTAATCCACAATTACATATTTACTTTATAACACTGCATGTATGAACTAATACATTAACCTTACAGACTCTTAATTAGTTCCTAATGTGGTAATCATTAATGAATAGCTTAGATAATCATTAGTTACACATTAATTCAGTATTATCTGTGCATTAGTTAAGAATGAATTAGTCTGAAAATATCACTTATAAATAATTTCCATCCAAGGTATACGCAAAAAAACAGGTTAGTTAGTTACAGTAGTAGTGTGTTGAAACTAGTGGTTATGGTCAGGGATGGGACATTTCCAAAACACACACTGGAAGAGGTTGACCAATCATAACACACTGGTCCAGCCGACCAATCAGAGCACATTGCACTTAACGGAAGGAGGGGCTTCATTCAGACAGGAACTAAACTGAGTGTTACTGACAGACTGGGAAGTGAGGTGGTGAAATAAGTTAAAATATGTGAAAAATAATGTGTGTTTTAAACATTCAAACACGAAAACCTATTCCAGACTAAATCAAGACTTTGTAAAATGGTATAATATGGCCTCTTTAATGAATTAACTTTGATGTCATATTAAAATGAAGGTTCTGTTTCATAGTAAGCAATGGCAATTTTATTTTTACCTTATTGAGAGCCCTTTGCATCGGTTAAATGCTCGTATGAAGGTTTTCCAGTCATGGCTAGTTTCTCCTGAGTTTTCAGACAGCGTGAGCTCTATCTGTGAGAGCAGTGACAGTGTGCTGGGACTGGAGTCATTGCACTTCACAATCAAGCTAAAAGGGAAATAGGAATACATACATAAAACAGTAAAATTAGCCTTTATACATACATATTTTTTTTTATAAAATTTGATGACAGAACAACTGTATGTGGCTGTTCAACACACTGAGTCAGATGCACACATACATACAGTATATATACATGAGGTGTATTAAAACATTTATTTGGAAGAATTTTTAATATCTTTCTTCTAGAAACACAGTATGTTAGAAGGGCACTAACATCTTATCAAATTTATGTTTGTTTAAGATTTATGTTTTAAAATGGATTTAGTAGATGGTTTTATCAAGGTATTGAATGCAATGTAAGTCACTTTGGATAAAACCATCTACTAAATCCATTTTAGTACTTTCACTCAAAAAAAAAGGTTCTATATCTGTAGCATAGGGTTCTTTACTCAACCTTTTATGCAAAAAAAATGATGATAATGACAAGAAAGAACCCTTTTGGCACAAAGGTTCTTTATAGGCTATTATTCATTCATATTTTACATTATTCTGCAACATTTTGCAGTTGTAATTAAATAATTGTTTATTAAACATTTTAATCATGCTGATTTTTGAAGGATAAAAAACTGAAATGGCACTCTTTGTGAGATATTGATTAACCCTCCTATTGGGGTCAATTTGACCCTATTCAATGTTTAACGTCTGTAAAAACATAATTTTATTTATTTTGTTTGCTTCAGATTTAATGACTTTTCCTAATTTAATGGGGACAACTCTGTAGACATAAAATTAACCTGCTAATATTTTTTTCAAAGTCCTGTACAAATTTTGTAACATCGATGTTCCTTGGGGTCAATTTGACCCAGGCTCTTTTAGATGTATAATAAATAAAACACCAGATATATTTATACTTTTTAAAATTTAGGTCAAATCAGTAAGATTTTATGTTGATTTGTAAATTTGTCCATAGTCGTGCAATGGGTATACTGGATGTATAAGGGATTAGGTGGGGTGGTGGGTGGATGTCAACTTAAAAGGTTACTTAAGTAGTCAACAAATAAATAAATTAACTGAGACAAACCTTTGTTAAAAAAAATCATTATTGTGGAGGTTTAAATTACTGGGTCAAAATGACCCCAAAAGTGTTATCAGATTTGAGGGTAACAGGAGGGTTAATAACATTTTTAAACCCCCATATCTTGAATTTTGTGATAATTCATGCATGGGTTCCAAATACGCAGCGCTTTAGAACCTTTTAAGGTTCTATATAGAACCTTTTCTTCTAAGAGTGCATACTGCATTATGTTAATACATGCATTCCCTGGGTATCAAACCCATGACCATGATGTTGCTAGCAATATGCTCTACTGGTTGAGCAACAGGAATGCATAAAACAGGACTTAACTCCTACTAGTCATTCTTAGTTGCTCTAAATACAGTATAGCACCATAAAATATACAGTAATTTAATATTACTCAAAAAAGCCTTACAAGAATAGTCATTTCAAACCAAAACAAACCAATGAACACTTATCAACTAGGTTTCATGGATATCCATTATGCTGGTTTGTGGTCTAGAGTATGTTTAAGTAATATTATACAGCACTCTCTACCTGCATTTTCCAGACAAAGTTTTCCACATCCTGATATCTGTGCAAAGAATACGCTCGAACATTGTCCAGCTGATCAGAATCGCTGCAGGTAAAAGACACAGCCTGTGTTAGCTTTCTTTACAGATTTAACTTGATGTCTGATGTTTTGAGCAGAAGTAGTGATTGTATCAGTATTATATATACAATATTTTCTCACTTGATTCCATGGCTGCAGTCACTGAGAGGCGAGGACATGCTGTCTTCATCACTGTCACCTGACATCTGTCTTGCAGACTGAACCCTGTTAATATTTTCACTGTTAGATAGATAGATGAACACTTTCCTCTAAAACAATTGTGCTGAATAATCCAAAAATATATCACATATCCTCACCATAAATAATACAAAAAGACCTGACACTTTTCAATTAAATTAAGATTGATTGGATCAAGTCTCGTGCTGTATATTATATGTCATCGAATATCTAGTTTCACTCTGAAAAGCTGTACATCAGATTACAGAAGTATAATTATTTCCAATTAGACTCTTGAATAAAAACTGTCATCCCACCAAAAGTCATTCGATCTGTCTGAATCACTGTCCTCATCACTCTCTATGCATCTTGAGGACACTGAAAAACAACCACAGAAATAACAACATTTTACAATATTTAATAAAAACAGAGTGAAATCTCAAACAGAAAGAAAACAGGATCAGTGACGAGCTGTCAAATTCATGTTGTTACCAACCCGTAAGACCTTTGATCATCTTCGGAACACAAATGATATATTATATAAATTATATATAAATCCATTTCTTCCTTGTAGGCCTGAGACGAGAGTTCAAGAGATTTCCACGACGCATGCGCGAGAATTGCAATCTTTTTCTACTTCAGTTCTCGCACATGCGTCGTGGAAATCTCTTTGAACTCTCGTCTCAGGCCTACAAGGAGGAAATGGAGTAGTTGAATAAAGTCATTATTTATGTTTGTTTTTTCGCACAAAAAGTATCCGCGTCACTAACTTATACTTGAGCCACTGTTGTCACATTGAATATTTAAACATTTTCTTCAATGACTTTCTGGGCCATCAAGTTTCAATCCCTTAGGGTGCCTATGTAGCAGTGATCCACCTCTCAAATTTAATCAAAAATATCTTCATTTGTGTTCTGAAGATGAACGAAGGTCTTACGGGGTTGGATTTTTGGGTGAACTAACCCTTTAAGTAACTGTTCTCTTTAATAGAGCATCAGTTGGTGGCTTCGTGCTTGTAGGATACAGGAATCCCTAATGCCTCACCTGGAGAATTCTTTCCTGAAGTCCTTCTTGAAGTTTGCTTTACATGTCTCAGGCCGCTCGTCTGCCAAAAAACTGAGCCAAAAAGTACATTATTAAAGCTGCAGTCCATAGCTTTTTTGGGGTTAAAAAATATCCAAAATACACATTTGAGAAAATACATAACCAGCCAGTGTTCAAAACTATCTGCTTGGCTTTGCTCGATTCAAAACGGTAAGCTTGATAATGTTTTTAATTCAGTGGTACTGGTGGATTTATGCGGGAGATTCGAGCATGTCTTTGCATCATTATGTTACATCGCTAGTTTTTTATTTTTTATTATCAATTAATGCCATGAAGTTACGTGTGGATGTTGGAGGTGGAGATTTATAGCCTTTTCTAACAGCAGCTTTAAAGCAATGACATTATTATTAGTAATCCAATGAGCTTTTCTCATCGTATCAATCACATCAAATGCAGTGTTCAATATGCATGTCACCATCACTACATAACTGCCTATTACAGTAACTGTAATCATGTGTAGCCTATACTCGAATGAAAAGAAGTGAACTGAATTCTCACTTTAATTCACTCAGACTGGGGTTCATCTGAATGAGATCCAGGACTCTGGACACTCCATCCACAGTCATGAATCTGAAGAAAAGATCAACCTTCTTCAGACCAGAGGCCGAGTGCAGGGCAGAGAGTAGATCACACACACTCTCATCATACTCTGAAGAACTGTTAAAAACATAGAAATACAGATTTTGATTAATTGTGAGACTAAAACACTGCTTATTTGGCACTAGGGATGTCACGGTACCAAAATTCCAGTAGTCGGTACCAATACCATTAAAATGTCACGGTTCTCGGTACCAATTTCGGTACCACAACAAAATTAGTTTTTTTTTTAATTTTATTTAACTACTTGAAAAAAATATATTAAATTAAATTCAATCACTTTATTATTTATGATGGTACATTTATGAAAGCTTTGAAGGCTATAGCATGTTGTTTAAACGAAAATATTGATGATACTGAGAAATATTGTTTATAATAAAAATCAAGTGAAAAATACAGCATTCAGTGGATTTAGGCTACAGTAGTATTTTTAATAAATGGAGACGTAGTTAAATATATTGTACAGTAGCCTAATATAATTATTTCTGTCCATTTCTTTAAGTTAAACCAAACTTTTATTTTGACGGGTTGCCGTAGAGACCTTTGACTTTTTGTGTGTGTATGATATATGATATGACCCTATGGATATGATGATAGTTTTTCTCAAATGAAACGGTAAAATGCTTATGAAGTGACTCTCGGAGATGGAATCATGAATCATGTCATCATATCGTGAGGCAGCAGAGACTGAAAACAGCGCGAGCGTCACTCTTGCTTCAGTGTTTGTGTGTGTGTGTGTGTGAGAGAGAGAGGTAACGTTAAATGAAACTGCGCGTCTGCGCGTTAATTCACATAGAGACAAGCAGAACATGCAGGGTTCATATTTAAACGGTAAAATGCTCATGAAGTAACTCTCGGAGATGAATGGATCATGAATCATGTCATCATATCGTGAGGCAGCAGAGACTGAAAACAGCGCGAGCGTCACTCGTGCTTCTGTGCGTGCGTGTGTGTGTGTGTGAGGTAACGTTTACGTTAAATGAAAGCGCGCGTCAGCGCCGTTCATTCACAGAGACAAGTGCAACATGCAGGGTTCATATTTAAATAGTCGTTTTGCTGTTTAGTATACACAGAAACCACATCAGCAGCGCCGCTGCTTTCAGTGAAGAGGACGCAACTTCACGCCCTTCGTGCATGCATGCGCATCCAGATCCGGATTTGACCGGGTATTCGGTACCACCGGAACTTGGTACCGTGACGTTTAAATTTTTTTAGTACCGACTTGGTACCGAAGTACCGAATATTTTGACAACACTATTTGGCACACATTCAAACACTCTCACTCTCTCTTTCTCTCTATGGGGTTGAAATAGTTACCACTCAGTCAAGTCTTTCAGGTGGTTGTAGACCTGAAAGAATCTCCTCCAATCAGCATTTGCATTACCAGAGTCATCTGTCACTGTGATGGTGATGCAGGGAACCACTGTGTGCTCTGGAGGTTTAAAGAGGTCGATACCACAACAGTCATCATCTATATATTTCAGATGGTTACAGCCAACCGAGAGCCTGCAAAACAACAGAGGATAAACATAGCATGATGCTACTTTATAGAAAATATAGCTGGGTTTAAAGTTTAAAACAGATATTACCTCACTCCATCTTCTCTCATCACACCCAGACTCTCCACATCACTTACAGGAGACAAACTGGTATTCAATCTGCCAAAAGAGAATTTATTGTGTTTAGATGTAAGTACAGAAAGAAGAAACAACCATTTCCTTACAGATGTATTGTGTAAGTAGCATGGTATAAGATAACACCATGATATGCCATAGTGTTGGAGCCATTATTTTGTATTGTATTTTTTGTTTGTGACAGACGGCACATGAGTATTTTGAATATATGGTGATGATGAGTTACAGGTGCGCTGATGAAGGTCAACAAACTTTTTGACAGTGCCTGTTGAGCGCTGAATTGTGCAAGACTGTCCTCATGCCCAACAGTAAGTTTTGAATCAGATATTTTGGTTTAATATTCATTTTATTTGTTGTTTGCAATGTTAAATGGACACTAAATGGATTTGGCTAATCCAAAATTATTCTGAAGGTATGGACAATACATTTATTTTATTCAAGACAAAAGCACGCGTCATAAACAGACTAATGAAATTATCTGCATCCCTACACCAATATTTAATGTCTATACAAGGTTTTTCACAACATGGCACTTCTTTGTATGTTTTGTGTTTTGTATGGAAGTGGAAAAAGCGCAACAGTTATTCTTACTGCAAGTGAAGTATGCTGGAACAAGACAGAACGAGTGTGAACAGACCAGCCGCCCAGCTCTCAATCAGGTTGTTTAGCCAAACTTTAACCTCCTTCAGACCAGGAACAGAGTGAAGAAACAGCAGCAGATAATCTGTATACTCATCCAACTCTGGGCATCTTAAAAAAGAAGATGATGTGTTAGCAAGTTGAGTTTATTGGGTAAATTTCCAGTAGCGCCTCATTGCAGTACACAAGATCCAGGGGGCGGGGTTGGATCCAGATCGTAAGGGACGGAGATGGGTAGGATTAGGGGTGGGGTCAGGGATCAGGGGGTGGAGATGGGTAGGTTTAGGGGTGGGGTTAGGGATCAGGGGTGGAGATGGGTAAGATTAGGAGTGGGGTTAGGGATCAGGGGTGGAGATGGGTAGGATTAGGGGTGGGGTTAGGGATCAGGGGGTGGAGATGGGTAAGATTAGGAGTGGGGTTAGGGATCAGGGGGTGGAGATGGGTAGGATAAGGGTGGGGTTAGGGATCAGGGGGTGGAGATGGGCAGGATTAGGGGTGGGGTTAGGGATCAGGGGGTGGAGATGGGTAGGATTAGGGGTGGGGTTAGGGATCAGGGGGTGGAGATGGGTAGGATTAGGGGTGGGGTTAGGGATCAGGGGGTGGAGATGGGTAGGATTAGGGTGGGGTTAGGGATCAGGGGGTGGAGATGGGTAAGATTAGGGGTGGGGTTAGGGATCAGGGGGTGGAGATGGGTAAGATTAGGGGTGGGGTTAGGGATCAGGGGGTGGAGAATGGGTAGGATTAGGGGTGGGGTTAGGGATCAGGGGTGGAGATGGGTAGGTTTAGGGGTGGGGTTAGGGATCAGGGGGTGGAGATGGGTAGGATTAGGGGTGGGGTTAGGGATCAGGGGGTGGAGATGGGTAGGATTAGGAGTGGGGTTAGGGATCAGGGGGTGGAGATGGGTAGGATTAGGGGTGGGGTTAGGGATCAGGGGGTGGAGATGGGTAGGATTAGGAGTGGGGTTAGGGATCAGGGGGTGGAGATGGGTAGGATTAGGAGTGGGGTTAGGGATCAGGGGTGGAGATGGGTAGGTTTAGGGTGGGGTTAGGGATCAGGGGGTGGAGATGGGTAGGATTAGGAGTGGGGTTAGGGATCAGGGGGTGGAGATGGGTAGGATTAGGAGTGGGGTTAGGGATCAGGGGGTGGAGATGGGTAGGATTAGGGGTGGGGTTAGGGATCAGGGGGTGGAGATGGGTAAGATTAGGGGTGGGGTTAGGGATCAGGGGGTGGAGATGGGTAGGATTAGGGGTGGGTCAGGGATCAGGGGTGGAGATGGGTAGGTTTAGGGGTGGGGTTAGGGATCAGGGGTGGAGATGGGTAAGATTAGGGGTGGGGTTAGGGATCAGGGGGTGGAGATGGGTAGGATTAGGGGTGGGGTTAGGGATCAGGGGGTGGAGATGGGTAAGATTAGGAGTGGGGTTAGGGATCAGGGGGTGGAGATGGGTAGGATTAGGGGTGGGGTTAGGGATCAGGGGGTGGAGATGGGTAAGATTAGGGGTGGGGTTAGGGATCAGGGGGTGGAGATGGGTAGGATTAGGGGTGGGGTCAGGGATCAGGGGGTGGAGATGGGTAGGTTTAGGGGTGGGGTTAGGGATCAGGGGGTGGAGATGGGTAGGATTAGGGGTGGGGTCAGGGATCAGGGGGTGGAGATGGGTAGGATTAGGGGTGGGGTTAGGGATCAGGGGGTGGAGATGGGTAGGATTAGGGGTGGGGTTAGGGATCAGAGGGGTGGAGATGGGTAGGATTAGGGGCGGGGTCAGGGGGCAGAGATGGGTAGGATTAGGGGTGGGGTTAGGGATCAGGGGGTGGAGATGGCTAAGATTAGGGGTGGGGTTAGGGATCAGGGGGTGGAGATGGGTAGTTTTAGGGATGGGGTTAGGGATCAGGGGGTGGAGATGGGTAGGTTTAGGGGTGGGGTTAGGGATCAGGGGGTGGAGATGGGTAGGTTTAGGGGTGGGTTTAGGGATCAGGGGGTGGAGATGGTTGGGATTAGGGGTGGGGTTAGGGATCAGGGGGTGGAGATGGTTGGGATTAGGGGTGGGGCTAGGGATCAGGGGGTGGAGATGGGTAGTTTTAGGGTGGGGTCAGGGATCAGGAGGTGGAGATTGGTAGGTTTAGGGGTGGGCTTAGGGATCAGGGGGTGGAGATGGGTAGGTTTAGGTATATGTAAGGTGGGATCTGATCCAACTCCTCCCCTGGATTTCAATGTTCTGCAGCGAGGACCATCTCTGAATTTCAGGGAATGACAACTAGATGTCTTGTTCAGAATGTTGTGAATGAACAAATTGAACGAACAAATTAAACTAGACAAAATATAGAAAATGAGAGCCTAAAAATTAGAATGCATCATGTCAAGTTACATTTTTAAGTTCTCCCAACAATTCTTTTTTTTTCTCTTTGAACTCACTGTTCTGTCAATTGAATGACATTGTAAAGCCTTTTGAAAAGAACCTCCCAAATGACACTAGACCCTTTAAGAGGAGGGAAACTGAGCGTGAGCTTCACCAGTGCCGGTTTCTCCAGACAATGGGAATGTGCCAGCTCTCCACTGCAACCATATCTGGAATAAAATATCTCATACAATAAATGTTCGTGCAGTAGGACTGAAAATGGTGTGTGAGTGTTAAAAAGAATGCAGGATATTTCGTGCTTGAATTCTTACGCAATATCATGAGCCCATCTGTCCCATGCAAGAGTCAATTGATGGATTTTTCCGTTCACTTTCATGCATCTTGTACCTAAAAAGATTTTACTAACAGTTATTTAGCACAACCATAAACTTGATGGACCAATCAAAATGAAAAGAGAGGATGACTTACGGTTCAAATGGCTTTCTAAAGACCGAAAATGTCGAACAGACTCCTTTCGTCATCACTAATCATGAGGTTGCTCACAAGAAAACTAATAAATCATAAATGTGATAGAAAAATACATCAGCGGTACATTTCTTGAGAGATTGCAGCTTAAATATGTAAACATTATTTGCTCCTACTTTATGTGAGAAATCTTAGGATTGACTTGAAGGTAGCACATAATTCTGGAGGTCCAAATATCTGTCAGATACTCTGCTCGTAAGTCCAGCTCAGTTAAACCAGGAACACAACTTATGAAAGACAGCAGTGCATCCACATTCACACCAAACTCCATGTTTTTCCTTGGAACAAACACACAAATACCAATGTCATGCATGTAAAAACACAAAAAGATGGCTATATTAAAGTAAAACGAGAATACCTACAACTCTGAAGAAGCATCTGAGGTTATGGGATGACTTGAGGAATTCAGTCATGGGTATTGTAGAGAAAGGACAGAGCGCAAATGATATTTTTGAAAACCCTTGATAATAAGAAAGACCAATTTTTTCTGAGATTTCACCCTGATGCCCTTCTGAATGCCCAACAGTAAACCTGAAAAAATAATAATAATAATTTAGTCACATAATGTTATTTTCTTTATCTGAATAAATGTAAGACATTATATTTGAGAATGATGTTGGTTGGAAAATGTATAGGGATTTAAATACCAGACAGAATTATTTTTGCTTGCCATGGTGAACTCTGAGCAAAGACTCTCTTGTATGGTTTCTGCTTGACTGGCAATGCATACGCTGTGAAAATCAAATGAAATGAGCATTAATCTACAAAATACCTGGTTTCAAATTTAAAAAGATTGCATGTCTTCTCGTTTCTTGGGCAGCTGACACATCTCTACACTTCATCTTAAAACATTTAAAGTATTCTTCTACTCTTCTATAGTTATTATACATATTGTTTTAATCACATCACATTAATTGAGAGGCAGGATGTATTATTTGTAATGTAAAAGTGAGCCCTTTTCTGCAAAAAGCTTTAAATGTTATGTACATATCTCTCTATTTATGTACATTATATGGAAATGTATGCGATTTTATGCATATGAAGAGTTCAGATGCAAAAGCCTCTAAGTGCCATTTGAAATTTTCTTCTAAAATGATCATTTTCTCAAGCTTGTATATTTAAGTTCAGTAATTTCACTTAAATGACAATTAATAGGTAATCTTCATTGCCATTTAAGTGAAATTACTGAACTTATACAAGCTTGATAAAAATGATAATTTTAGAAGAAAATTTCAAATGGCACTTAGAGGCTTTTGCATCTGAACTCTTCATATGTTCCCTATATTTATGCTCAAAATTTCCCTATTATGAACATTTAAACCAGAAACCTTGACGTTCATGTCCATGATATTTTTGTCATTGTATTGGTTTACCTGAATCCTCTATCCATGATCTCTTGTACAAGGAAGTTCATGGTCAGATTGACATTTGTGTGGCTGATGCTCTTCAACACCAGTCGAATGTTACCCACTGATGTTTGTCCACTGAGTGTTTTCAGGATCTTCTGTACACTTTCATCTGATAAGGCTCCATCCTCCATGCTGCAATGCATTTATAATTATGATGTACAGTAGCATAAAAATTAAAGGTTTTCTATGTAACTTATTTTATAAAATGAATCCTTTTTTTATTGCCTGTGTTTGAAGGGGTTGTAATCACACATTGCAATGATCCACTTTTAGGGTTTTGCTATTACCTCTGAAGGCCAATATTCATATTTATATGTGAGGTCTCCGGGTCGGATTCCCTGCGAAATCCATCAGATGTGACGTGCATGCACGCTCCCGAGCCTAGCTCTAGCCTCTCTATCCTACAGTCTAATGCCGGGCGTACACCAAAAGACTTTGAAAAGATTTAGTAAAGACTTTATAAGATTATCAGCTCACATCTAAAGACTTTGGGTTCAGAGTTTTTAGTCTCAGATAAAAGATTTTACAAACACTGAATCTTGTAGTGACACTATTTACAAGACTACAACTAGATTATTTTAGCTTTCCATCAAATTCCTCCCATCATGCCGTGGTTGCGTACTGTGAAAGCAACACGGATTAGGGCGCGCACTTATTCGGGAAGTAAAGTATCCTGCGCATGTGTCCTTATTGTGATGAATTCGGTAAATAAAACACTTGTAAGGGATGATAGTGTTGATGATATACCTTGGATACGAGTGAGAGTGAGCCTGCAGTGTATTCGTGCATTGGAATCAGAGCAACACATTTGGAAATCCACTGTCTCCTCAGAAGAGTTCGTTTGCAAGCAACAGAAGTACACCTTATGTGACACACACAGACTGTATTGTACACTCAACTGCGCATAATAGCAGCAAATGAATAGAAAAAAATATGTATAGGCTATAGGCCCTATACCGTATTTTCTGCACTTTAAAGGCGCACTTAAAAGCCGCACTTAAGAGCCTTTAATTTACTCAAAAAACAACAGCTTATAATCCCGAGCGTCTTATATCAAGTGCCTTGGATAAATTGGTTAATTTATCCAAGGCAGGCTGTGAATGTAAGTTTACGTGACCGCCCGAGCGCGCTCACACTAATAAACGCCTCACCTCCAGCACCGCGCACTCGCTACATTCCCAGCACATCTAGTGGATGCACAATGTAAACCCAGTCAAACATGTGACTGTAGTATCTTATGTGCCTTATAATCTGGTGTGCCCTATGAAAAATGTTCTAAAAATAGGACATTCATTGAAGGTGCGCCTTAAGTGCAGAAAATACGGCTATATATTTGCCCACGTTCTGCTTTCTATCATATATCGAGCTATAATTTTTTGCTCCATATCGACCAGCCCTAGTAGATATAAAAACTTTTCTGGTAAGGAAAAAAGTCAATATCAGGAAACAATGTGTAATCACCATCACATCCAGCCGGCTCTCTGACAGCTCCCATGAGTGGGTCGCGAACTTGTGTCTCTGGTGTGAGAGGCGGACACGCTAACCTCCATTTTATTGGTTGTTGATTGTTTTACGTCACTAGGACTACGCTAGGACTTAAGATAATATCAAACATGTTTGATATAAAAGACTAGAGAAAGACTGGCATAAATCGGGTCTCAGACTGCAGATAATCAACTCACATTTAAAGATCGAGACGACGGGAGCGCGCCGAGACTCCAGTAAGATTCCTAAAGACTGCCAGTCTTTAGTCTGGGACTGTGAAAATCCTTTGGTGTAAGCCCAGCATAATACATGGGAGATGCGAACAACGGCACTTCAGCTGACGACACGGAGTCCTGATAACCCCCCAAAACGTCCTGCCTCCAGCACAACACAGACTCAACACAAACTCCACATAAATATAATAAACAAAAAAAGTTGTATCTGGCTCAAGCTCGTCAGGCAAAACGTGAATCTGATCTGACTCCGGAAACGCGGATCAATATAGTAAACTCTAGTGCAATAGCAAGGTAAACTCTACATGAACATGACATGAATACAAAAGAATGTTCCAGGATAACAGAAAGTCGGTGCTTTAGGATGTAACTTATATTTATTTACTAGATCTACTGACTGAACGTCACTCATCCACAACTGTCATTTATACACATTTCCAGCAGTAATGTCACTTCCTACGATCTTACTGATACACTGAAACTGTTCAGTTTAATTCACTAACCGTTTTCGTTATCATATTATACATTCACCGATGTTGACATTGCTGATTGTGAAAGATACACGAATAGTTAGAGAAATGGCTCACATGTCGGCTAAATGCACAGCAGTAACATTATCATGGACGAGCACAGAGCATTAGTTCAACCGTCAAGCTGATAAAAGTAGGCTATTATTGTACCTGCAGTGGGAGTTTACATTGAGTTTTCTGCATGTTGTGCGATGATTTCGCCGTTGCGTTGAAAGTCTCCGTGTGGCTGTGTGAGTGAATGCTCGCTCTTGAGATAGATCACGCACACGAGCACGAGCGCTCTTGTTGCATTCTGAAACATCCCCACTAGTGGCCGCTAAAAATCGCATAGAGCATTTAAAATGGCAAAACATGGATTTGTGGTGGATGCATATATGAAGCATTGCCCTAAACAGAAGCATCAGGGCCCAGTTTTTCAAAAGTAATCCACTAGGATTTTGAAAAACGGATTGGATCAAATCTTGAAAATGGGTTTTTCAAAAGAAAAAAATGGATTACATATTCGGATTAGTTCACATAATCCAATCTCAGATTTTTTTTGTACGATTTGGATCACTTTGATCCAAAAAATCTAAATTAAACTGATCCCATCAGAAGGGTGGATTCAACGTGGATTTCATGCCCAAAATGTAAAATGCAAAAATGTTTTATTCGGTACACTAATTAATATATACATACACATATATACATATATATATATATATATATATATATATATATATATATATATATATATATATATATATATATATATTTATCAATAATCCTGAAAATATTTTTGTTTTAAGAATATTTATTAGTGATGCATGCAATGATTACAGAATAACCAAAAAAATGCAAAGAATGGCAATCACTGATTTTTGAAATCCAAAACAAATCCAAATCAGAAAATAGTATCTAACTATTGCATCCCTTGTTGCACGTCCTTTTTGCTCGTTCTGGCAGATGAACAACTGACTCTGCAGCAGACACGGCCAACTTTGATATCCGCCTCCTAAAGGATAACACTCTAGACAAGCTGGTCTCTCCACATCAAATGAGGAAGCCTGAAATTATTGTGGTATTTGACATTAAGTCTTTTTTTTCAATTCTACAGTGTTTGTTACTTGTTTTGTCTACCTGTTGCTCTTTACATAGTTCTACATTGTGATTTCCCTATCCTGTTTGAGCACTGGTTATCTCAGATTTGTTGATCCTGAAAAGTTCCTATTCAGATCAGATTGATCCAATTCGATGTTGCTTTCGAAAAACTGGCTCAAAAGTAAGATGGATTACTCATATCACGTAGATCGCCAAAAAATAGGGATTACTGAAATCCGGATTAATTTTATCCGGATTTAACCTTTTGAAAAACCGGGCCCTGAAGTATTTTTCACAACATTGAAGAGATTGAGAATGTGCAGATTTCTGAACATGTATATGGACATTCCTGGAACAACATTCCAATCAACCAATCAGAGCTGGAGGAACGCAAAATCAGGACGTGCAGACATTCAGTTCCTAAAAAACTCATTGGCAATAGTGGCATTGTTACATTTACAGGTATAAAAAGAGTAGCACATACTTCAAATAGTCCACTTTCTTTTCTCTTCCCCAGGGCTGACGTCAGGAGGTTAACATTGGAGCTACAGATAAGGAATCAAAATCCAGCCTTCAAAAACAAAAACCAGAAACCTATAATTCTTCATGACATAAAACGATCCCTTCATCTGAAGGTTTTTAGAACATGATGAGATGGTACTAACATATTTGGACACTACTGTGATGGTATTCTTTGGAAACCATGGACTACAAATTCTTTTTGAAAGATCATATAATTTAAGAACATAAATTACCATAAAGATGTGCACATGCAGAGTGCAGGATGAAGCATCTTTAGATCTTTTGCATTGCACTTGACATTCATACTGATAATGTGTGAAAGAACACTTAAGGCAGTACATCACAACCTGACAGTCGATCCCCTTCAAAGACCAGTGGACGTCAATACCAATGTAGTTCCCACCTCGTCATGACGTTCCTCAGTATGTCCCCATCATGAAGCTCATACAAGCAATGAAGAAAGAAATCACTCATAAACATTGTGGCCATGGATTTCTTCTCTATAACCCTGCTGATCCATCTTTCCAACTGGGAGCGAATAACGGTAAGACGTTGACCGTGGATTTCTCCCAAGGATTAAACGGCTAACTTTCTTGTTTGAGAGACCAAAAAGGAACCGGATTACTGGGAAGAGATGCTCATTGCGCCTCCCAATGCTTGCAGCTTCCAAAAGCTCCTTGATTTTTATTTTTGCATCCGCCTCGTCTGTTAACACATAGAACAGAGCGGTGAGAGAACTCCTGAAAGCTGAGGTGCATGAAAGCAAACATCTCCTTCAGATTAGTTCTCTGCTGCGCGAAATGTGCATAGGAAGGGAATATTTGGTAATTCAGAGATTGCTTTTGGAAGATCGTTTCTGGAAAACAGGACTTGGTGTTTTGATAATCCACTCTCGGCTAGCTGACCCAGGTTCTGAGAGGTTCGAGCACTTCATGCTGACTTGAACTACTGTGATGCTTCAAGAGAGTGAAGCAAAATCTACAAATATAGACGTGGTGGTCGTCAACTCGCTAGTAATCGACACCATCTTTTCCTTTTCTTTTGAATATTGTGCAGACGATCCAGCAGATGACTGGGATGAAGCAAGCGGTATAGAGCAGGTCTTGTCTCTTCACCTGCTCATACACTTGACTTGAAAACTCTTCGTCCTCAAAGAACCTCTGGAAGTATTCACACACTCCTTTTCCTGAAAATCCCATGATCTTCCATGAAGCATTGAGGCTTTTTCAGGATGTTCTCCAGTTTGTCAACAGCGTTCGATCTTGTGGTAACCAGCAGGAAGGACTCTCTCATCATTCGTCCTTTTAGAAGAGAACAAACAATGGCCAATGGGTGCGATTTGGTGACTGGTTTTGATGGCAATGCGGTTCTTTGGATGCTGACAGCATGAGTTCATCAAAACCATCAATGATGAACAAGATCCTCTTTGGGATGTCTTTTAAGATCCGACCAATTTCAGTAGAAGTTAAACTGCAGTTAAGGAGATCCACCAAGCTCATCTCTCCTGAGAGACAGCTGAGCTCTTTACATCTCAGATGAAACACGACATTCGAAGAGTCTAGCGTAGAGCTCTCCAGAGGCCCAGTCCAGAATGATCTTTTGTGCAGTGATTGATTTCCCACTTCCAGAATCACCTTGGAGAATCACAGCTCTTGGAGTCACTTTTTAGGGCCGTTCTCTGGACTGAACAGCTTATCAAGGGTGATGTTTTGGTTTCTCTGGTTACTTTTTCTTGTGTTGAAGAATTGTTCCCCTTGAGAGCGCATCTCATTCTCTCGCTCTTTTTTTCTCTGTGTTTCTGAACTATCAGCGGATCAATGTAGCGGTCATTAAGCAGCACCTGTTCGTCGGCACGGGAAGTGTATTCTGTAATGTAGGCATATTCGGACAGTAGGGACTCCTTGTATTCTGTGATCAATGAGCTTGTATCTGCAAAAAAATATGGTTTATTTTAAAATTTTAGATTTTGCTGACTAAATGTAACTAACTAATAACTAATTGTACAAGTACTGATAATTCTCACAATATGGTAAAGAAATTGGGTATTTTACCTACTTAAGGAGTAGTTCACTTAAAAAAAAACTTTTGCTGATAATTTACTCATCCCCATATATGTCTTCCAAGAAGTCCGTCTTTCTTTCTTCAGTCGAAAAGAAATAAGGGTTTTTGATGAAAACATTTCAGCATTTTCTCCAGATAATGGACTTCAATGGGAACCAAACGGTTCAAGGTCCAAAAGACAGTTTCAGTGCAAACTGTTGAAAAGGCTTTAAACGATTCCTAGACGATGAATAAGGGTCTTATCAAGCGAAACGATCGCCTCATTTAAAAAAAAAAAAAAAAAAAAACATAACAAAGTTTTACGTTTTATAAGCACAAATGCTCGCCTTGCTCTGTTCTGTGACGCACGTTCGTGACTCTCCTGTTCGAACTCATTTATCAAAATGTACAAATCTTTTTCCGAGTCAATTCGTTCGTTGAGTTATCCAAATGAAAGATTCGTTCATTTTGATGAACGAAGTTTGAACAGGAGAGTCACAAATGCACATCACAGAACAGAGCAAGGTGAGCATTTGAGCTTATAAAACTTAAACTTTGTTATTTATTTATCAAATGAGCAATCGTTTCGCCAGATAAGACCCTTATTCATCATCTGGAATCGTTTAAAGCACTTTGAACAGTTTGCAGTTTGTATTGAAACTGTCTTTCTGACTTTGAACCGTTTGGTTCCCAGTAAAGTGCATTATATGGAGAAAATCCTGGAATGTTTTCATCAAAAACCTTAATTTCTTTTCGACTGAAGAAAGAAAGACATGGACATCTTGGATGACATGGGGGTGAGTAAATTATCAGCAAAAGTTTTTTCAAAAGTGAACTACTCCTTTAAAGAAGTAGTTCACTCTCCCAAAAATAATTCTCTAATCATTATTCATACTCGTATTGTTCCAAACCAGTATGATTTTCTTCTGTGAAACAAAAAAGATATTTTGAGAAATTACCACCAATACACTTCAAAATATCCCTTTCTGTGTTCTGGAGACAAAGAAAGTCATACAGGTTATTATGTAAAGTATGAGCGAATTTTCATTTTTGGGAAAGCTGTCCTTTTAACTGTTTATAAGGTCTTACATGTCAATTTATGTCATATGTAAAAATGGCAATATACGTAATTTTACCCTGTGGTGTATTACCTGTGATTTCAGCTGCAGGCCCTACAGCTGGAATAATAAATCAGATTATTAAGTAATAAAGTAGATTATTACAAATATATTAATACAGAAAGTATATTGTTTAATTATTTGGACATCTCTATGCATTTGTATAATTATTGAAAAAATGTGTTTAGCTGTGGCATTTTCACCATCAGAGAAGCACTTCCACTCACCTGGAAAGTAATTAGAAATATTAATATTTCCTGTGACTGTTGAGTTTAATATGAGAGGTGCTGAGACATTGCTTCCACTTTGGGCAGAGATGTTGATTTTAGAGATTTCACGAGGCTCCATGTTTTCCCCTTTGTCTTCTGATAGAGAGGAAAGACACATAATTAAATGTATTTTTTAACCATATAGTTTACATGCAAGGGCCTATAAAAGAAAAAAATTATAATATAACTTTATTCAAATCAGCCCTGATGTGGTGTGTTTCACAGGGCTGTACATTACCATAATTAGACATGTCCATCTGCTGTTTTCAGTATGTGCACTCCTCTAATCTGAAATGACCAGCTCAACCTGAGGAAAAATGGCAAATAGTACAGTATGTAGGGGTGACGTCTGGTTCATTGTGACACTTTTTCCACTGAGATAACTGTGGAAAAAATGTCTCATTTACACTGAATTCATCATAATAAGTGACAATTATGAGGAAATATGAGGAAAATTTTAGGAGTATAGAACTGGCCATTAGTTTTTTCTACTTATTAGAAATTTGGCCTTAGATGGATAGAAGATAGATAGAAATAAAGACAGATAAATAGATAGAAAGAAATTAAGAAAAAAGATAGATAGATAGATAGATAGATAGATAGATAGATAGATAGATAGATAGATAGATAGATAGATAGATAGATAGATAGATAGATAGAATGAAATAAAGAAAGATAGACTAGATACATAGATAGATAGAAATAAATAGATAGACAGACAGACAGAGATGGATGATATAAAGAGATGGATAGAAATAAAGAGATAGAAATAAAGAAAATAAATAGAAATAGACAGATAGATAGAAATAAAGATATAGATAGATAGAAATAAAAAATAGATAGATAGAAATAGACAGATAGATAGAAATAAAGAGATAGTCAGAAATAGAAATAAAGAAATAGATAGAAATAGTCTGTCAGATACTTAACCAATCACACTCATTTATTCATTATTTATCTCCTTCCCAAATTTATAATTAGCCTATAATAAAATTCCGACAGTTGTGTTATGGATGTAATCCTCGTTCCCTGAGTTGGGAGTATAGAACTGGCCATTAGTTTTTTCTTTCTTATTAGAAATTTGGCCTTTGGAAGATTGATAGATTGATAGAAAAAAGATAGACAGACAGACAGAAGGACGGACGGATAAATAGATCGATCTGTGGTGCGTTTTCGGAAAGCATCGTTAGCCAACTAAGGTCGCAAGTTCAGTCGTTACCAACTTGCGACCATAGTTGGCTTACGATGCTTTCGGGAAACGCACTCCAGGCCAACTCAAGCTCCTGAAAGCTCGTGCTGTTCCTGTAATTACCGTACTCATATAGTAGGCTAGTAGGCGCACACGCTTTTGTTTTGGCGACTTGCTCGACCGTGTATTTTCAAACCGCGGCTGGCTTGACCGCAGTGCTACAGCTACACCTTGTGTTAGTAACTATAGATGATTAGCAGATCACATCACAGGAAATACTGCGTGATTCGGTGGTCTTATTACTTTTTTTAAATGATCATTCAGTGAAGTCAAAAATATGCTAAACGCAACACTTACCGGCGCTTGAACATCTCTGTGTTTCCTGCGAGCTTGAGCAGATAGTGATGATGCCTGAGAGGAAAATACTTTCACTTTTAATTTAAAACGAGACCAGCCTCTTTTTTGACAGTGTCTGAATCACTTTGAAACCATCCTATACACTCAACTCTTTCGTAATAGAATGCAGTTTAAAGCTTTTATTAATATGCCATCTTTTTTATCAGAAATGTGGTTTTCAGTGGCATTGCATAGGTTGTAGGCTAATGTTTACATTAAAGATGCTGATATAATTCATCTTGGTTTAAATTTGTACACGTTTTAACAGTGGTTTGTAGACTTTATCATATTGTAATGGAATGCTACTTTTGAAATATTTACATTTATGTAAATATTTCGACATGACAGTATTGCTTTAGTCTCTGAGCCGTTGACACATTTATATACTTGTTGTAATTGAATTCCCCTGAACATGCTGAACAGATAAAAATCCAAAATAAATATTTTTTCCCACTTCTTTGTCCCTAAAATTGGTGAAAAGTTAAACAAGACAAGAGGAAAAACATGATTTTAATATGCTTTCTTTATTCACTATTTCTTTTATCACAAAGAAAGTGTCTGAAATGCAGACTATAGAGTGTGTTTGGTATAGAAACTGTACACAAAAGCAAGGCACTATACTGTACATTTAAATTAATATCTTTTCTTTCTCTCGTCCATTACTCCATGCTGTCCGAATACAAACAAACATGACGTCCCTCACACCTCAGGAAGAAGAGACCATCACCACCACAAGCAACAGCCATTCACACGAGAAGACACACAAAATACAGACGCGCCATGTAAACTCCTCTTGAATCAAAAAGAAATATCCTAAGACATATGACAACATTAAGAGCGATCGCACAGGATTTTCTTTGTTGCTACAAAGTTAATACAATTTCTAAATGTTTTATCAAACGTACATGTAACGACAAAAACACATCGCAAATTAGGCCGAATGGGAAAATTTGATTCCATGTACGTCAAGACATAAACATACTCACGGACTGCAAATCGTTGTACATGAACGAGGTGAGGACACACACACAGATGTCACTTCCACGGACTTAATAGATACATCAAAAGAGGACGCCACAGCAAGTGCATCTGTAGATCCTAAAGTGACCTTTGACCTGACCGTTTACCCTGCTCTCTGAAGAAACACCTCCATTAACCGAAAGAGGTCACAATGCAGAGGCGACCGCAGAACCAGTGGTCATGGTGGAAATGGACAGTGATAATTCTTTCACCGTCAGGCTTTTAAAAGAGTCCTTTGGCTTTTTTGAGGTTCACTTGCTTCCATCCGGGCAGAAGGTCAAACTCTTCTCTCTTCATGTCTAACGCTCTCTGAGAACAGACAATATTACAGTGAGGGAAGGGAGAGAAACACTGGCATTTAAATATAAATACACTTACCATTCAAAATTTGGGAGTGGTAAAATAAAACAGAAATATTATTGAATATTCCTACAATTTAAAATAACTGTCCCGAATTCAGAGTCATGTCCCAGAGTCATTAATTACTCATCCTCATGTCGTTTCAAACACGAAAGATCGATTTGATGAAATCTGAGAGCTTTCGGTCCCTCCATTGACAGCCACACAATTAACTTCCACTTTGACGCTTCAAAAAGTACATATTTAATTTATATTATCTGCACATTGTACACATTTATAATATCTGCTTTTGTGTTTTGAAGATGACCGAAATTAATTATTAATTAATGACAGAAATTTCATTTTTCAGATACTGTAAAAAATATTGTTGGTTTAACTTAAATTAAGTAACCTGGTGGTTCATTGAAATGGAAAATTTTAGTTAATACAATGAATGAGATTGATTTAATCATCAGAAACTCAAAAAATTATGTTATCTGAACTACATAAATTATTCAAGTTGATTTGACAAAAGAAAAAATGTTGTGATTACAAATCATGAAAACATCCAGACCTATGGTGGTCTCTTTTAAAAGACGACACTGGGCAGATTATTACAGAAAGTATTAACAGGTTATAGAAGTTTACTTTTACAATGAAGCAAGTGTATTGAACTAAATATTTGTTTTTACATATATTTTTACAAAATAATCTGCACTCTAAAATTGAAAAAAAAAAAAAAAAAAAAAAAATCAAGGCCATCTGTCTACATTGTGTTTCAAATTTGAAGTTGATCAAATTAAAAATTGAGCTGTACTTAGTTGTACTGCTTAATATTTTCTGGAAATCATAAATAATTGTTATTAAGGATTATTTGATTAATAGAATGTTTAAAAGAACAATTAATTTTAAAAAGAAATCTTCTGTAACATCATAAAAGTATTTGCTGTCATTTGTGAGCAATGAAATGTGTCAAAAAAAAAAAAATCTTACTGACTCCAGTATTTTGAATGGTATTGTACATGTGCACAAATAATCTTAAATTTGCAGAAAAAGCAGAAGAAAAGGGTTACAGTAGCACAGTGTCCTAACTAGGCACATTGTGCTTCCAAAGTATCTTTTGTGTCCACACAAGGCAAAATGCAACATAAATCACAGTGAAATGGATCATATTTGACATTCATTTACAGGTAAATAGAGCGGGACTTTAGACCCATTAAAATTCCCTATGGGTGGGGCCGGGCGATCTTCTTGCTGCTTAAAAATGATATGTTGTCTAAAAATACTCTCTTATCATAGCACAATGTGCAGAGACAACAAGCAAGCCAATTATGGACTGAACATTCTCAACCAATGGTGTGAGTCAGGGGCGTGGAAGAGATGATTTATTGCTTTTATCATGTCATGGCTAGTTAAAACACTGTGCTTTCAGAAAAACATTCCCAGTAACGTGTCAACTATTGCTGGGAAAAAAATAGCTTGTGAGGAAACATGTTCACATTGTGTTTGTGTGCATGCATGTGTGCTTGTGTGATTTAATGTGGGTGTCAAAGAGCTCTCCTGGATTCAGCAGGACAAGAAGAGGTTTCCAAAGTGAGGAAGACACAGGGATGGAAGATGAAGCATAAAAGTGAGGCTGTCAGGAAGTGGTACCTGAGTAGTTAGCATAGAAACTATTGATCCCTGTGACATCAGTCAATTTCAGAGATACTTACCTATTCGGAATTCCCTACTTTCCCCGCCTAAAATGGCAAAACATTCCATTCTTAGTGTCTAGTCATGTCATACTTTGAGCAAGCCAATCAGAGGCTGAGCAACCTACTCAAACAATTGTATTTACCAATAGAATAAAAAGAACTGAAATATCTATATATCTATTAAAACTGGTTTATACAGACTCAATCTTGTGAGAATACATTATTTTAGGGTTTGCATAATTGGTTAATTGTCAATTTGTCATTTTTCCCCCATATTGAATTACGGTGATTTGAATTTTGGATAGTTGTTTGTTACTTTATTACAGTGTTTATAATTTTAGACTGTTTGTTGGTTATATTTAATGTCTGCAATGAAAGAAGGGACAAAAATAAATTATATATATATATATATATATATATATATATATATATATATATATATATATATATGTATATGTATATATATATACATGAAGTTAATGCAAAAGCCTCTAAATGCCATTTGAAATTTTCTTCTAAAATGACAATTTTTATCAAGCTTGTATATTTAAGTTCAGTAATTTCACTTAAATGACAATTAATAGGTAATCTTCATTGCCATTTAAGTGAAATTACTGAACTTTAATATACAAGTTCAATAAAAATGATCATTTTAGAAAAAAAATTCAAATGGCACTTAGAGGCTTTTGCATCTGAACTTCTCATATATATATACACACACACGCACATGGTGTCAGTAGGGAAAACATTAATATTACCATTAATTGTTAACCATTAATTTCCACATTCCAGCAAAATATATAAATAACTGACTTAACACCATTGATTTGGGGCAAAAATACTTGCGTGCCTAAGACTTTTGCACAGTAATGTATATATTTATTCATTTATATATATTTGTCTGTCTGTATGCATGCATGTATGTATATGAAAATATTATTCTGGAACATAAACTTTTTTTGTATCCATTTTATATTTTTTACACAAATCCCAGGCTGTAAATCAGACAGTGTACAGGCAATCTCCCTCATAGCTGTGTACGGCTTTACCTCAAAGTCCTCATCGGTCAGATACATCTCGATCCTCAGAGGGTCGACGCCGTGGGGAAGGGGACGGGTTAGCAGCGTTTCTAGAGGATAAGTGCTCTGACAGAGTCGAGCCAAAACATCCTCCACTAAGATGATCTGGTTACACACCTCTGCCTCCTACACACACACACAAAATATAAATGTCATTACGGTCACACAATTTCAGATATTTTTTATATAAAAAAGAAGGCTTTGTTCCAAACTCTTTTAAACAGTCATGTCCTTCAACTCTTCTGGACATTTTCAATGAGCTCATCATTATCTGCAATTTGTCTTTAGCTAAACTAAAGCAGCAATGCTTCTTAAGCACAGTGTAAGGCAGTGGTTCTCAACCAGAAAGGGGGCCAAACGATGACTTAAAATGGTTTCAAATAAGACAAAACAAGCATTTAATAATCCAAACAACTTAAAATCAAGATATTTCTTTTTTAAATCATCCTTTTAACAACTGTCTACCTGCATTTGTGAGGAAACCAATGAAGTTTACTGTAAAACCAGCAGCTGTGGTAGCTAGATAACTTTAACATAAAATATGCTAGTAACATATCGAGGGCTTGGAGCCAGAGGGGCGTAAGTGGCATTTAGGGCTGAATATGAGTTCTTTATATCAAAATAAAGGTCTCAGTGAGGCTGTATACCAATGGTGTCAAAAATACCTATCTGAGATAAACTGTATTAAATAAAGGAACAAAAAGGTGCATCTGACATATTTGACTTTTTTGTATTTTACATTTTTTTAGAACATTGTCATTGTGTTAATATATGCCATACATTTTTTTTACCTAAATACTCATTCATGTAGGTATGTCTGTGTTTGAAATGTTTGTGGTTTAAGGTTATTAATACAGGTGATTGAAATGTGGTCAAAATTTTGTTTTGTCTCTCCTGTAAAGTTTGTTAAAAGCCACTTACGCCCCTCTGGCTCCAAGCCCTCGATATTAACTTTTACAGATTCAAATAAATTTACAGATTTTTGATTTCATTAACAGAAAATATGTAAAAATATCTAAAATAGATTACCTATATAAAATACTGACAAGCACCTTAAAAACACATTTTGTATAGAGAAAGCCAAATGATAAATCAAAGTTCATGACACGTGGCTTTTACACAAGCTGAGGTAAATACTAACGTGTACAAATTAACATAATACACACAAGGTGAAATTAATGCAATAAACAATAATTTAAACAAAATGAGATATAACATAAAACCCTATTGTACATAACTGATAAGAAAAAAAACAACTTTATTTCAATGAAAAAAAAAACATCAAATGTGAGCTGTCACACAGAGAGTTCTGGGAATATCAATTTATGTTTTTTTTCATCTGTAAATTATGTCACTCTAAAATAAAACCACTCTAAAATATTGTATGGGGTATAAATACAAACTACTTTTAAATCCTTACTAATGAACACATGTTGGTAAAAGTCATGGGGCCTTTGTATGTTGCTGTTGACAATTGGGGGAGGGAGAGACCACTTTTATGAATTATGTAATTTTTCTTCCTGTTGGAACAATAACGTTATTGTAGTTCCAGTTCTACTGCAGTTACTTCACCTCAGTTGCACAAAAACACATTCAGTACTTCTCAAAATTACTGAGAAGTGTGAAATGCAAACTGAAATGCAGATATCCTTCATGTATTTAATCTTACTTTATTAACCAATGCCTTTGCTGCTGATCTTCAACGATCCAATTTTTTTTGTTTCTTGCTGGACCGTTGAGCTTTATTTTTTTAAAACCAGAGAATGGCAGTACAGCTGAAATGTTTAGTTGAGCTCTGCTCTTTACTGTACACGCATGGATTTGCATTTACTTTTGCAATTGCACTTTTGGTGTGAAAGGGCCTTGACATTTGCCAAAAACAAAACTTGTCAATACATTTTGTTGTTGTTAATGAAAAAAAAAACCCTAAAACAAATAAAACCAGCCCAGGTAATAAAAGTAAGTGATGATAATTCATCACAATAAGTATTGCAACGCATTACTTTCCATAAAAAGTAACAGTTACTTTTTTTTAAAGAAGTAACTCATTACTTTTAAAAGTAACTTTTCCCAACACCTGTCTATGAAGTAGAGCCAGACCGATATATCGGCAATCCGACATTAGGCATTTTCCAAAATATCGGTATCGGCAGTTATAATGGCCGATAATTTGAATATTTCAAAAATAAAATAAAAACGGATAAAACATGCTTGAACCATGTCATGCTTGTTGGAGATGTATAGTTTGTCCACCAGAGGGCACTCTACACTGTGCCTGTTGGCAACACTCGTCTAGTTGGTCAAATACATCATTGCTTGAATAACAATTAAAAGAGCATCCCATCCGTTCTCTTAACTCAAATAAGCATGACAACATTTGTAGACTATCATGTCCAGTTTTGCTGCTGTTAAATAAGCCGAGAGTGAAGCGGAATTAGCTAGTAATAGTTACGTTACGTTGTTACAGTGTAGTTGACGTAACTGTCCTTTTAACTTTTGAAAATGTGACTGAAGTATATTCTTTAATAGCGTGTGTGCAGCTATATGCAATATTAACAGTATCATCTCTCCTTGGTCTGTTATACTGAAAATGTAAGTTTTACAATTTGCAGTATGACGTTATCCATCTGCTAAGATCATGGCTCATCATAGACGGAGCTAACCACAAAGCTAGCTAATGCCACTATCATCAGTCTCTTCTGTTGTGACAATAAAAGAAACAAGTTTCTTTTAAAATGCATTATCATATTATTTTAGTTAAAACTCATAAATAACTACAAATAACTAATGTTAGGGAAATCCTGTTAATGTTTTGTTACGCGCTTTCTGAAATAAAGAAATATATTGGCCGATATATTAGAAATATTAGGATTTTAAAACCAAAAAATATTTGTATCAGTATCGGCCTTCAAAATCCTTTATTGGTCGGGCTCTACTATGAAGCCTGAAACTGTCTACATTAGAAAGCTCACCATGGTTTGACGAGAAGACCTAAAGAATATAGAGACACAACACACATTGAGTGTCTCACCCTCTCTGTGATTTCAGCAATATCCTCCCTGTGCTCCCAGTTGGGGAACATGTTTGTGAAGGTCAGAGGCTCCAGTCCAGCATGAATCAGGTACGACTTCTGAGGCTTCTTCTCATTCTTCTCTGCTAGACAAAAGAGGGTTCAGATATCTGTGTACATAGCATAAATGGAACAGGAACTGCATCTGAACTGCATTACATCATTACAAGGTACTTGTTTAGATGCACGCCTTGCAGAAAAAAAGCTGTCAATCACCTCTGCAGTACTGCAACACTGTTTCCATAGCACACTTCCTGTCTGAGTCCCAGCGGATGCGGGCAGAGCCGGTACTCTCTGCATCCTGAGGCCACCAGCCCTGCCACAGGTAGACTTCATGATAGTTATCCACTAGGAACAGAGCTAGAAACAGACGGAGAGGAAAACACATGCATCATTATTTTATGACTCATTGTTTCCATGTCTGAGATCAAATCGCTCAAGTGCATCATATCTTTTACCTGGTTGTGGGGCAGAGTACAGATCCTCCTGTAGGAACGGCAGGGAACAAACAAGATCTGGAGCTCTGGATGGGTTGAAGAACTCCTGCGCCACAAACTCACCCGAAGAACTACTGAGCTGGAACAGACGCGGCGTGAAGTTAAACTTGCCAGGGTCTACAAAAAGAGAGAAAGATAAAAATAAAACACAGAAAAAGCTTTTTTTTTATTTTAAAAAAGGCTGACTTTAAAAGTTCATGAGTTCTTATTATATAAAATTGCATTACGACTAGGGCTGTGCAAAAATTAATTGCGATTAATCACATCCAAAATAAAAGTCTGTGTTTACATAATATATTTGTGTGTGCTGTATATAATTATTTTGTATATATAAATACACACACATGCATGTATATATTTAAGAAAATGTGTTATTCATATATAAAATCTTTATATTTATATAATATAGATTATGTTTATCTTTATATTTATATATATATATATATATATATATATGAAGAGTTCAGATGCAAAAGCCTCTAAGTGCCATTTGAAATTTCTCTTCTAAAATGATCATTTTTATCAAGCTTGTATATTGAAGTTCAGTAATTTCACTTAAATGACAATTAATAGGTAATCTTCATTGTCATTTAAGTGAAATTACTGAACTTAAATATACACGCTTGATAAAAATTATCATTTTAGAAGAATATATATATATATATATATATATATATATACAGAATTTAAGCGCAAATAATTCTTCAATATATACATGAATAGGTATTTATATATACCAAATAATTATATACAGCACACACAAATATATTATGTTAGCACTGACTTTTATTTTGGATGCGATTAATCACAATTAATTTTGCACAGCCCTAATTATGACTCGTGAACATAATAAGGCCATTTCCATCAAATAAGAAAAAAATAATTATTTGTAAATTGTAATTATGAGATTAAAAATTCACAATTATGAGATTGTCAATTTCAACATTTTATAATTGTGACTATACATCAGATTTTTTTAAAGCATTTTTTTTATGCGGTGGAAACTCGCTTCCAAAATGAACATGTTATGCTGGAGATGAACATGTTATGCTCTCCTCAATCACCTCCATTCGGTGTGTGTTACCTTGCAGCATGCAGTCGTAGGCCTTACGGTCCTTCCTGCCTAATGCTTCCCAGAATTCCACTGGCTCGCCACCTTCCTCACATTCATGAATGGTCACATTACAGCTGCTGTGAAGTCCAGCCTCCAGCGGTCGTCTTGGAAACACAAATATGAGTCAGATTTCAATCAAAAAAAAAAAACTTTCTGAAATAAAAAAATATGACATTATATCATTGGTTAAATGATTTAAAATGCACCCCTGTTCTAAAAGTTAGGGGTCAATAAGATATTTTAATAGTTTGAGTCACAGAAATGCTGCATTTATTTAATCAAAATGAAAGTAAAAATAGTAATATTGTGAAATATTAGTAAATATTAATATTTTCTATTTTAAACATTTTCAAATATAATTTATTCTTGTGATGGCAAAGCTGAATTTTCAGCATCATTACTCTAGTCCTTATCACATGATCCTTCAGAAATCATTCTAAAAATGCTGATTTGCTATGCAAGAATTTTTTTTTTTTTTTATTATTAAGCTAATATTAATCAGTGCAACGGTGTTTACAATGATAATAATAAGTTATAATCATTGTTAAGCACATTTGCACTGCTTAACATTTCACTGCTTAATATTTCTTTGATGACGAGATGACAGTATTTATTTGAAATAGAAAACTATAAATGTCTATACTGTGACTTTTGAACAATTTAATGCATCCTGTTCATGTGTTGCGTATATCTAATGATTTTGTGTGTGAAATACTTACTGTTCTTTGATCTTGTCTGCGGCGGTTCGAGCTACATGCCGTGTGTGTGGTTGTGTTTTGCAGCCATGCCACAGGTAAATGAAGGCTTTGTTGATGTTCAGAAGGACCAATGAGGTGCGAGATCGCAAACTGCTGCAGTGACACGCCACTTCCAACAGGTGGCCCTCAACGGGTACCTCACCACGCACACAGTACAAACGCCAATCATCTAAAACAGGGTCAAACAGTCAAATATTAAAAATGGCTTGAAATGGTTTGCATGGATAAAGATTACTATATTGTTCTCACATGAGAGGAAAAAATATGGCTATTTTGACATTTTTTATCCAATATTGTGTAAAAACATTAACAGTTTGAATAAACGAGGAAGCAAAAAAGAGATAACAATTGCTTCTGTGTCACACATGATGTGGGGAAAGGGAAGGTCAAGTCAAGTTGTGCATTGTGTACATTGCTTCACTATGTGCCGTGGTTATATTTGCACATTTTGGGAAATCCATGAATACAATAAATGCACATACTATGATGAGTATGCATGCATAATGTATAGTACTTCCACAAAACTATTAGGCAGTATGCCAATGCTAAAATTCCCTAAATCTCTTACTCTGAATGTTCTCCTCTTCTTCTTCTCTCTTCCCAGAATGCACGGTCATCCCCCCATTTGAAACACTGCAGGAAACAGGGCGGCTCCTTCCCCTGCTGGACCTGCATCTGAATACGAAGTCACAGCAGTAGTGAGCGAGAGAAAGAGAGGAGCAGAAAGCAGTCAACCGTGTTTTGTCCATCATCTCGTCCTACCTGTGCTCCCTCTCTCTTCGTCCAGTTCAACAGTCATGAGCGCAGATGTTCCTTTCTCACTGACCGTCTGAGTTTCTGCCCTGCCAGAAGAAATAACAGCACTTCTCCCTGCCGGGACCTGCACTGCGTACCTGATTCCGGCTTCTGCCTGCTGCCCACTGACACACACACACACACACACACACACACATCAGATGACACACAATTAGAGATGAGCACTTTTTATACCAGTACATTAGTTTAAAGGAGGTGCATTCTATACTTCCAATTCACTTTTTTTCAAAAGTAAAAATGGTGCACAACAGGCAACAGCACAATAAAAGATAATCTGATATCTTATATAATAATAATAATTATTATTATTATTATATAAAGTGTGTCAAATAATTATTTTGTGATTAACTTTTTATTCTGATTTAAAATATACACATTTTACATACAGGTATACAGCATGACCAAAAAAAGTCACTGTTTGTATTTAAATGCTTAAGATTCTATTATTAGATCATTATTGCAGTGAATATTATGTTTCTAGCATGTTAAATGTTTGGCAGCAGTTCTTCTATCCCTAATAGGAGTGTGTCGCTTTTAATTTCTTAAACAACCATGTAGGAAGACAATATTCCAGGATGACAATGTCAAGATTCATCAGGGTTAAAATTGTGAAAGAATGGTGAGGAGCGTGAAACATAATTTTCACACATGAATTGGCTCCACTGAGTCCAGACTTTAAAGTCTTATACAAGATTCAAAAGTCTTATGCATTGTAAATACAAGATCTGGACCAAACATTGATGCACATCTCTAAGGAAATAAATGTTGTGATGTAAAGTCTATAAAGTCTACACCAGCACATTTAGGAAATGAAAAACTACACACTCCATCAATTAGGGTTAGAACTGTATAACTTGCTAGAAACATAATAATCACTGCAATAATGATCCAATCACAGACCCTTAAGCATTTGCCTATTTAATTTTGGGCAGGGCAGTGTATGTATATACACGTGCATATATTTATATTAGGGATGCACGATATATCGGCCAGCATATCGGTATCGGCCGATATGTGTTCATTTTTAATGTTATCATTATCGGCCTGGTAAGAAAATGTGGCCGATATATTAAAGCCGATAAATAATGTATTATTCCCTTCAGCTGAGACACTTGTTGAGCACTGTTTGTTTTTTTAATTTCTTGAAATATGATTGAAATCTCTTCATGCAACACGTGCGGCGCAAATCTGTCATATCGGCTACATAACACTATAATGAGAAAATCATTATATTTCGTGCGCTTGGGACATGGGTTTATTTGTGAGACTTTTGTTTTTGTAATCAGGCTCTCAAAATTATACAAAAATTTGGATTTCAATTTATCGGCCAATATATCGGTTATCGGCTTTTAAATATAAAGAATTATCATGTATTAGCCAAAATTTTCATATCGGTGCATCCCTAATTTATATACACTGTAAAAATGAATATGCTTTATCTAATAAAAAAAAATAATAATTGTGGCAACAGATTACAAGCAATATTATTAATTAAATTGAACAAATTAGAATTGAGTAATAATTAATCAAATTAATTCCTTAAAAGTTAACCATTTAAAATGAGTAAAACGTACAAAAAAACATTTAAGTCACCATTATGGTGATCAGTGTGTGTTTTAGGTTTGTTGGCAATTTAAAATAAGAGTTAAAAGTATTTAATTAATCTTTGACGTCTTGTCTGTTATTGAGATATTTTTGTTTAATTTTTTTGGTGTAAACTTTACTCATTTTAAATGGTTAACTTTTAAGGAATACTTTGATTAATTATTACTCAATTTTAATGTGTTCAATTTAATTAATAATATCGCTTGTAATCTGTTGCCACAATTTTATTAATTAAATAAAGCATTTTCATTTTTACTGTGTATAAAAGGAATGAGATTATGTAAAAGCCTAAACCGAAAGCTTATATTATGGAATACAGAATTTTACCAAATTAAATGTTACACTTCCACTGCAGTTCTGCGGACTCCAATTAAGCAATCAATCAACAACTTCCTATTCCAAATAAGTAAAATAGCTATATTTTACTGCACAATGTACATTGACAAACACCTACAGCATTTGAAAAAACACAAGAGGAGACATCCCAGCTCATTTGTCCGGGTTCAGTTACTGACCTGCAGCGCTCACCATGTACTTCCATTTCACCACATACGCGTCTCCCTCGTGAAACTGGCCGATGCTCTGCTTAGGCAGTCGGCTGTAGTCGAACTCCAGGATGTGCCAGACGTCAACGGCAACCGTGCTGATCTCCAGGGTCCGCAGACAGTCGCCCGAGCTGTCTCTCCACTGGACCGTGTTCCACGACCCACGTCCTGACCGTCCAGAATCGTGCTGATGGGCGACTGCAGGACTGGCAGCATCAGAGAGGCGCTGTGCGCCTGGCAGTCCGAACGAGAATCCGTGCATGGAGACTCCTGAGACGGGCAAACAAGAGGGATTGAAAGAAGAGAAAGAGAAAAGCAAAGGAACAGTTGGGAATCGCTATTTAATTCACTATAACACTAAATTATTCTTATTATTTCATTACATTCCTAACAATTCCCATCACTATAATGAATGTCAAAGGATTTTTTCCTTTCCGTCCAGCAGATTTTTTTGCAGATACGAACACACAGCCGCCCACCTTCTGTTGGAATGGGTGTTCGATGACATTTTTAGGTGAGAGTCTAGAAACATCTCTCCAGTCCAGGAACTTCTCTTTAAAAAGACTTGTTTCATTATGTTCAGTCAGTCTGCCAAATATGGCCCAGTCTGGGCGACCTTGACCTTTCCTAAAAAAGAAGAAAAAAACCCACAAATTTACACTGACTATAAAGTTCCACAAACACAAATTGTAAGATGAATTTAAGTGGATTATTAAAGGTACAATATGTAGGTAAAATATTATATAAAAAAAAACACAAGGCCAATGTTATACATTTTGTTTAGTTGATTACTTGTAGAGTTTGGTTCCAAAACGCGATAAACGCCATTTAAAAAAAAATGAGTTACTGCAAAAACTTTTCAATACCGACCAGATACAAAACAATGTTAAAAATTATGTAAAATGCGATATCCGCCATGTTATTATGTAATGTTTTCTACCTTTCTTTCCAAACCGCGACAAACGCCAGTCTCCCTTTTCTGCAAAATGTGACATATTCGCTTAACCAATCACAACGCACCATTCCACGCAATGTAAACAGTAACGGCAGCGCTTTAACTACACCCGGCTTCCTAGGTTTTCTCTATTTTGTCCTTTCAATCAACAAACAAACAAAAAAATTCATAATTTTGACAGCATTGGTGAACATGCGGAGGGTAAGGCATATCCTGCATGGGTAAACGTGACCTCGAAATCAAATCATTTACGTGAGATAAAGAAGATGAGGCACTCGGGAGGAGGAAATGCCGGCTGTTGCTTGTTCTCACACGACAGCATCAAACTTCTGTCACGCTGACACACTGACCCAGGGATCTTTTGAAAAACTTTCAGTTGTTTTATTCAAAGTCAACGAAAACCGAGCAGGACCGAGCCATTTTACAGCTGATCGCCGTCAAAAAAGCGCGAGTCTGCGACATCCCAAGGTTGACAACAGCGATATGCAGAAGTAACGTTAGATCATGCTTAATAAATCATAATTCATGATGATGTGCTCATCTTAGTTAATGTTTTAATTAAGGTGTTGTTCATCCATGAAGTCATAAATGAAAAACGTTGAACTGTTAAAAAAAACGTTGTTAGTTCCTGATGATATTAATGTATGAATGAATGCATAATTCATGCATGATTCATTTATCCATGAATTCATGATAATTCATGACATGTACCCTTAAAGTGTTACCAAATATTGTTATATTAAAGCAATGGATTTATAGTATGCACAAGAAATTCAATGTGTATAAAAGTTTATTTTGATTAATTGCATTTTGAAAAAAAATATATTAATAGATTTATTGCATTTTGGGAAAAAAAACAATCTGTTTTTTATAATAAATCTTTGAAAATCAAAACCTGGATTTAATTTTTTATTGATATTATAACCTACAAAAATGCTATGTGAAAATTTGAAACAGAAAATAGTGGTTTTCATCTTCCCATTTTCTTGCTAAAGAAAACAGTTTTACTCAAATTCATCAAAATGGATTTATAGCGTTTTGGAACCAAACTCTTCACTTACAAATAAGTGAGAAAATTGCAATTTTAACGAAGGAAACGAAAAGAGGACTAAAACGAAGATCAACATCTTTCAAGATGCCGAGAGCTCCACGTCCGCGACTAACTTCGACTTGACAGTGTTGCATGTACTTTATTAATCAAGTGAGCAAATGTACATAAAACTAATCAATGTTATTTAGTTCAACATGATGAAATGTTAGAATATGATTTGTATGTTATTCTAGCAAAGCATATTCTAGCATAATGTTGATCTAGCATAACCGTTGCCGTTTAGTGTGATAGTGTGTTAGAGCAAGTGAAACAGTGCTGCGTTACCTCACGTTTAATTAGTGTAATAAACTGACCTGTGTGAGTATTAATTCAGCACTTGCGTGTAGTTCGGTAGAATGAAATGTTCACGGGACTCGCGTTGTGTGTGGCGCTGGTATACATCTAGCAATCGTACCCTGCTTCATACCAGTCATGTTAAAAACATCAATATATTCACTAAAAGATCCATCTGCTTGACGACAAGATCCATAAATTTTGCTTAATGTGGAATATACGTAAATTACTGTAAACGTGTGTAGTGTCTCCACCTTGGTATGAGTGTGTTGTGTCCTCCAGGGTCCAGAGGGTTGATGTCACAGTTGGTATAATCAAAGTTTCCGTTCCAAAGGTGCTTGGCCAGCTGAAACGCCACCTTCCTCTGTGCCAGCGTGACCTCTTTACCATGCCATACGTACACCTCACTACCGAAATCAAACACTATCACCTAACGAGAAAAAGCCAAGATAAAACAAATATGATATGTACAATATATTATTCACATTTATTTTGATGACAAATTGGTTGCCCTGAATGGGGAAAAGTCATATTAATAAATATAACGAAACATGCAAAATAGAAAAGAATGTGTTAAATAATTAATTCACCCAATTATATAAAATAAACATAAAATTACATAATGATAAACATAGTTGCCACAAAATTCAAATAATGTTAATCTATTTCATAGTCAACCACAATGTAATTGGAGAGATAAAGTAATACACATTACAAGTATGTTAATTCAAAATGGCCAAAATGTGAGTAAAAAAATAATATATATATAAATGTATATATATGTATATGTATATATATATATATATATATATATATATATATATATATATATACACATTTATTTTTTGAAAGCCAGTGGAAATGCATATGCACATGCATATATATATATATATATATATATATATATATATATATATATATATATATTTTTTTTTTTTTTTTTTTTTCAGAGAAATATATATGATTGATATGATATATATGATAAAATATATGATTCTCCAAAAATGGGGAAAAGCTTTATAATTATTAGATATAGAGTATAAATAAACTTTTGAGAATGTTTAAAATCACACAATGGATCCTTTTCATAGACTGTGATGACACGTTTTCCACATAATTTATTTTATATATACATTTATAACACTATACCTTTTGATTTATTACCAACATAATTTGTCATCTTTCTCTTTTCTGACTGCTATAATCACTCACTACACTATTTTCCTCTTTTGAAATGTTGGAACGTCACTTCTGTAGAACCGTGGAAATGTGAAATGGATTACATTACATTAAATAAATATTGGTAAATATAAAGTTACCGCAAATGCAAAGAATATTAATCTATTTTATATTTATGCAAAAATAAAATAATGTATGAAGATGTTTCTACAATATTAAAAAAATACATAACATTGTTTTCTGTACCTCTTTAAATCCCAATAGTGTGCTATCGAGGCACTTTCCCCCAGGAATCATCATCAGGAAGCAGTTTATCATCCACTAGACGGAAGATACAGTTTGTCTCCACAATGGCACTCTCGAACATCTCATCCTCGTCTGGAGACCTGGCCGCTGTGATCATTGCACACATAGACGGAAAAATATTATTCATTTCATTTAAGATAATGGCACATAAATTGTCTCTTTTTGATTTTAAGGAATGTACATTGGTAGCTGGATGTTCCTCCCAGGATCTTCCAGAACTCTGCAGCTGCGGGGCTTTGTGATTTCATTCCTTCCTCAATCGTCTCAACCTGTGCTGCTCGACATCCAAGGTCATGGTTCAGCTGGATGAAAGTGGCCAGTTCTGATGCCTAGATGTCAAGCGGTACAATACAACAGTAATGTAGAATCTGATCGTATGAAGAATAACATGAGTAAGATGTCAGAATATAAGTCAGGATGTACCTTGGCTCTTTCAATGACATTTGCAAACTCCCCAATCCAAACGAAACAATGTTCTAGGCGTAACCAGTAGAAAAACAGTCACCGCTGTTCAGAGAGGACACTCTAGGCTCCACTAGTCTGGTCTGGACATGTCGTCGACCTGGGTACATGCACGTACACACAAACAATCAAACACTCATAATACTGCAGTAATACATTACTATATAACTATTTATATCATATTTCATGCCTCTTGTTGGTGTTTTGCAGCATTCTAATCAATAATAATGCTATTTAAGTCATTTACTAAAAGTGAAAGGCTTTCCGAAGCCAATCAGAACACAATTAATGTTTCAATTAATCACTTGGGATGTTTCTCAAACGGAAAGCTGCATCCTACTGAGCCTGTGTCCTTCCTAGTTCCTAGTTCAGTCCTTCTGAGGCTTATAGAGCTAGTGTCCTCTCTCAGCATTAAACGCTAGAATGAGACGGTCTGAGTAAGTATGCATGGCCACGTCATACATGTCCCCACCCAAAAATACTATTAAAACTTTTATTTTGGAAAAATACTTAATATTAACTAGCTTTTCAGTGAATGCAATTACAGTGAATGACAGCTGTCTGCGGTCTCCAGTGGCTTTTGCAGTGACACATTTACAGCAAAACAAAAGATAACATCTATGCTTTTCATGTCCAAAAACATTTATTTTTGCCTTACATTTCATAACAAACTCAAGCTCAGTAACAACTCCTTTTCTGTTTTTTGTTAATTGGAATGCATGCAAAGGATTGTGGGTGATTTAAGGCCGCAAAGAATACATCCGATGCATCCTTCAAAACAGGCCGAGAAACCACGGCTGCCTTCCGAGGATCCTTCAAATTGAGTTTGATGACGCGCCAGCATCCCGTTTGAGAAATACCCTTGGTGTATCCATTCCCTGCATCACATCGTGCTTGCTTAGACACAGTGTTAGGGTACCACAGACTGACCTTTGACCTGCATGAGCATGAGTTTTTGTAGGGAGCTGCGCTGTTATTGGTCATCTGCTCTGAGATGCTGACACTACGCAGACTCACGCTGCTGTAGCTTTCTTTACTGGCCAGACCAGCCAGGGCTGCGTCTGACAAACTGGAGCTCTTGCTCACTGGAAAACACACGTAAAAAACATATTATTACAACAGGAAAAAACCACAAAATGCTTTATTAATCTTCTTATATTAAAATCACCATGAAATCGAAATTGTTATTAATGAATTAACCAGGCACATCATTTTTTTTCATTCATATGCTCTCATAATTGATTCTCATAATCATTAATATTTATTCAAAAGCAAAACATGTGAAAAATATTTGAGGAAATGGCTTTTATGAGCGAATAAATGCTCCTCTTCTGCCATCTACTGGTTATAGCTTCAAATAATATCCTTTCTATTTTTTGTTTTCTAACAAATGTTGGATTTCCTACATCTTGAAAAGTCCACTTTTACAAATGGGGCAATCTCAGAAGGATGAACAAATAATGTTTTTGGTCGTCGCATTAAACTAACATTTGTAGTGCTGGAAAAATGTTGTGTGTGCGTCTCTCAATTACAGACACTTGCTGTGTTATGAAATTATCCATTAATCATGCTATATAGTGGACTATATAGTGAGCTCGCCATTTTGTAGTGCTGTCCGAATGTATAGTGATGATTATTATACCCTATATAGTCCACTCAATGTATCCCAGAATGCATTTTGAAAAGTAGTGTAACAACCGATGGTCACTAACCTAAGCCCTACATACCATCATGCATTGCGCTGATCGTAAAAATAAGTTAGAATCACATGTGGAGTAGCGCATTATAACAAAACGGCCAGAAATCACTTTTAGTTTTTTAATTTTGGAGAAATAAGCTCAATATAATGTAATGTATTTATTTTAAAAAATCTATTTAGCCCAGAGCCGGCTCGGCTAGGGTTGGGTATCGTTTGAATTTGAACGATTCTGATTCCATTCGATTCCTTGTTTCGATTCCGGTTCCTGAACGATTCTCGATTCCGATTCTTTTAAGAGGCAGGGTCAAAAAAAGTTTAGCTAACCTTGCTAACCAACCGAAGCTAAGCTACTCATGTTCGATGCATCATGTTCGCGCGATTATGCCAACACTTCCGGTAGACACTTCTTCGTTGATGTTGTTCAGCGGTTTCTTCTTCCGGTCGGTGGACTGTGAATATCGAAACTAATTTTAACTTTTGAACGATTTCGGGAAAAGCGAAAAGTTAGTCCCGGTTCCAATCAGATACTCGATTCTCGATACCCAACCCTAGGCTCGGCACCAGCTGACAGATGATGTAATCAACGGCGCCGAGAGACGATCAGAGTAGTGTCCGGAAGTGGTGTTTCTATTATGCTGGTGAGCTCACTATATAGTGCTCTGCCCTCTACCCCCAACATAGGGGTTAGGGAGTAGTGCTTTGAGTGGAGATTTCGGACACAGCAACTGTTTCTTATTCCCAGTGTTGGCATAAGCTTCAAGTCTTCATTGCGATGAATAAAACTGGTTTATTGGCAAATTAGGTAAAGTGTGATAACTGTGTTAAAATATAAATACAACATTAAAAAGTCAAGTATTGATGAATGGAGAATGACAGCTAATAGTTCACTGGAAATGCCCAAGCTGGCTTATCGAAAACCAGGAAGTAACGGTGCATATGGTACCAACACTGAACTGAGGGAACTTTCCATCCACTACTGGTCGAACTCACTTTTCTCCTGTTTAATTCTCTTGCTCTCCAGCTGCCCCACATTCAGTCTCTGCTCTGTGTACTCCTGACGGATGTCGTCTCTCGCAGCTAGAATCTTTAAGGGGTTCCTGGATGCCTGGACGTTACGAGACGGACGAACAGCCCGCTTGTGCTGCACCATCGCCGATGTCAACCTGGAAGCCAAAGAGAGGCAAAAAGTCAGCCAAGTCTTTCAAATGTCAAATATTTCAATGCCTACAAGCGTCTTTAAAAAATGCCTGAAGGGGTGGTTGATTAAGATTTCACTTTTCTAACTTTAGTATCGTTATAAGATATTTTCATTTATAAAGTTAAATATGTATATTTTTACGCCAATACCGCACGGATTACCCTCAGAAGGCCTTCGTTTATCACCATGGAGTCAGATGAATGACTTTTGTGATGGATTTATGCACATTTTTAGGACTTGAAGGAGCTGGACCCCATTTCTTCACATTATATCCACTGAAGGGTCTAAGACATTTTCTAAAATAACTGAAAATGTGTTCGTCTGAAACAAGATTGACATATGCATCTCGAACGGCTTGAGGGTGAGTAATGCATGGTTTAAATATCATTTTTGGCCGAACTATCCCTTTAAGAACCAGAACAAACGGCTGGTAGGAACTAGTGACATCACTAACCCTAAAATTTACATAAACCCCACAGTTCAAACTAACATCCGTCTTTTCACATGCAATAGAAAGTCACTCTGTGTGCATCTCACGACAGTTCCTATACAAGCGATTTATAGATTATCCTGACAGAATATGCTAATTGAAGATAGTTAACTCCACATCAGCAACAAATTCATCAACTAACCAGACATTCAGAAACGTCCTGTTGCATTCTACATGTTGTCACTTCTTCTTAGTCTCTCCATCTTTGTCTGACTCTGGTTTAAACATAAAAGGCAGTGTTTCTGAAATTTTAACGTGTCTGCGTGAGGTAACTGGAGCTGCTAACCACAGACTTGAAGCTCCGCCCATTGTGTCGGGAGCTGCAGCTCATTTGCATTTAAAGGGCCAGACACAAAACTGTGCATTTTTGCTAACCCTCAAAAAGTGACAACTTTAACATGCTATATAAAAATATTTGTGGGGTATATTCAGCTAAAACTTCACAAACACACTCTGGCGACATCAGAGATTTATTTTACATCTTGTAAAAAAGGCATTATACCACCCTTTAACGAAATAAAAAAAAGTATAAATATATACATAATAAATAAATAATTAATAAAAAAGTAATTATATTGTATAAAATATTTTTTTTAATATAAAAATAAATGTACGTGCTTGTATGTATAGCCTATTAAAAAAGGACAAAAATTACATTGGTGCTTGTTTTCCAAAGATAGCATCAAAGTCCTCCTCCAAATGCATTCTGCTACTCATGCTGCGGGGGATATCTGTCATATGGCAGTAAAATTTTGAAAAGACCTCATCATCACAATCGCATCACTTTCCTTCACTGCCTTTTCTGTTACAGTCAGTGTCGTCTCCTGCAAACCTGATACTAGGGAGGAGGAATGAAGGTAGAAAATGAGAGAGAGACAGCGTAATGGCTTCAATAAAAGGTACATTATTAGGACACTGTGACAGCAATTAAAATAATATGTCATGAAGCTTCTTTTTAAAGACACCAAATGATTCAATTATCACTTACTACTGTGACTTCTATAATGGACTTTTAACATCCTCCTGCAAAAAGGACAAGAAAATGAGCAGATATTGCATCAATCAACTTACCTTTACTGGTTCCAAATGCCCCAGAAACGTCTCTAGCTTTTCCAGCTTCTTATCAGACTCCATTTCTGCTCATGGCCTCAATATCTGCAGCACATCAGGGTTTTTGCCCCAGTTATTGTGGTGCAATAACATTTCCAAACTTTGTGACTTTCTAAAGAGAAATATCTTTTTTCTTTTAGTGAGTGTTTGTCTAGTTTACCTTCCTGTGGTTTAGAGATAGAAGACACACTGCTCTTCAGTTTAGCAGAGACTGGAGACAGAATCGGGCTGATCACTGCAGAGGAAGCGGCCAGACCTGACACACACACACACGTAATCAGACATTTAATAACAGCATTTTTATAATACATTTTATGAAACATTAAAAAAATATATATATTTTTTTATATTTTACACAGTTTCAATTTGTTTCATTTTGAATATTCCATAACTTTAAGCATGCATGTACAGTTGTAATTGAAATAATTCAACCCCAATAGCAAATCAGGGTTATTGTCAAAATGTACAGATTTTGTTTGAACAAATCAAACACAATTGAAATAGCTCAACACAACAAAATATACCCACTGAAATATTTCCAATACGGCAAATGCAGCATTATGGGAAAAACAAATATTTTGCATAATGTCTATGATTGGGTGTCTTCTCACTTAATAAAGTAAACTTTTTACATGTTTTAATCAATGTGGTTTTAAAACATTACATTTTGTGACACGTTTTTCAGTAATTCATTATTTGATTATTAAATTTGTTTAGTTGGTTTTAGGAAAATGAATGAAAATGTATAAGATTAATTTTTTGTATTTTTAGCATTTAATAACATGTGTTATGTTTAATATCCGATCTAGTGTTTGCACATTCAAACCTTTTTTCACCATCCTGGCAGCCACCGTGTATTGGGTCGAAGTCATTGGCCACGCCCTTCCCTGAGCTCTGCCACGCCTCCTCTGGGTCGAGATCATCTGTTTCCTCTCTTCAATAGACATCTTCCCTCCCCCTCTTTCAAGTTTCTGATTAGATGAGACAAAACAGATATGGCTATAGATCATCTTGATAAATTCTCAGCAAGGAAAGACCAACAACTTGGACATACAGGACAGACCATATGACCATTCGCCAGCAATTCATCAGCAAACTGTCCAAAGCACTTACAAAACGTTTGAATATGACCATTCTCTTTGCTGCACATACAGTATTGAAATTTATCAGTCAACAGCAAAAGCCAAAAATGCAGTAATCCTTATTCAAAGTGTGAGTGCATTTCTATCTGAATTAGATGCATCCATTTATTCTGCCAACAGTGTTATGCATCCATTAATGCTGCCAGGGGCGGTGTTGAGGGCACTCCGCCTTGGGCACCAAATAACCTAGAGCCGGCCCTGAATTAAAGGATAAATTATTCAAACTAAAAATAAGAGTCCTTCATAAACTAAATGTAATCAGCCAATTTTGACCACTGATGTATTAAAGCAGAGATATGTGTTAAGTATTATTGTGACTTTGTCGTCATTCAGTCAGTAAGGAAGTCAGTAAGGAATTCAGTCAATCAGTAAGGAGGGAAGTAAGTCGGTAAGGAAGGAAGTTTTGTATGGAAGGAAGTCGGTAAGGAAGGAAGTCGGTATGGAAGGAAGTCGGTAAGGAAGGAAGTAAGTCTGTAAGGAGGGAAGTAAGTCAGTAAGGAATTCAGTCAGTAAGAAAGAAGTAAGGAGGGAGAGTCAGGAAGGAAGCAAGTAAGTCAGGAAGCAAGTCGGGAAGTAAGTCAGGAAGGAAGGAAGTCCGTAAGGAAGGAAGTCAGTAAGGAGGGAAGTAAGTCAGTAAGAAGTAAGTAAGGAAGGAAGGAAGGAAGTCAGGAAGGTAGTCAGGAAGGAAGGAAATCAGGCAGGAAGGAATTCAGTAAGTCAGGAAGTAAGTCAGGAAGTAAGCTCAGGAAGGAAATCAGTAAGGAAGGAAGTCAGTAAGGAGGGAAGTAAGTCAGGAAGGTAGTCAGGAAGTAAGTAAGTCAGGAAGTAAGTCAGGAAGGAAGTAAGTCAGGAAGGTAGTCAGTCAGGAAGGAAGTCAGTAAGGAAGTCCGTAAGGAAGGAAGTCAGTAAGGAGGGAAGTAAGTCAGTAAGTAAGTCAGGAAGGTAGTCAGGAAGGAAGGAAGTCAGGGAAGGAAGTCAGTAGGGAAGGAAGTCAGTAAGGAGGGAAGTAAGTCAGTAAGTAAGTCAGGAAGGAAGTCAGGAAGGAAGTAAGTCAGTAAGGAAGGAAGTTGGGAAGTAGTGGGAAGGAAGGAAGGAAATCGGGAAGGAAGGAAGGAAGGAAGGAAGGAAGGAAGGAAGGAAGGAAAGAAAGAAAGAAGGAAGGAAGGAAGGAAGGAAGGAAGGAAAGAAAAAAGTTAAAATTCGTGGACCTTTTGTAGAGTTATGTTAGAAATTAAATGGTTCCAAAATGCACAAGCTCTCTCTTACCTGGCCTTGATGTTCTACATATTGGCATTTTGGGGAAGATGGGAGAGGAGGGAGGAGAGTAGGTGGAGGAAAAGACAGGCCCCTACAGACAGTGAATAAGGACGAAACAGGACAGAAAACAAGAGTGGAGGAAAGAGCAAGAGACAATGATTACAGGGTGTTGATAGTGAAGGAATGAGAAAATAACTCGGGTATGGCAGAGAATGAATGAGGGCGAACTGCCAAATGAAAAGGATGCAACACCTCTGAAGTGTGGAGTGGTTCTCAACTGGTTTAGCATCAGCACACAGATTTTGCAATTGACATTCGAGTGGCAGCTAACATTGTACAATAATACGTTTTGGCACTTTCTAAGAAATAAAGGGACAAAAGCTGTCACTGGGGAAGTTTCCTTTCAAAAGGTATATGTACCTTTAAGACACTAATATGTACAATTTAAGGGTAAAGTCACTATGAAATTAAAAAAAAACAATTATAATTTTTTTATGGAACAATTATGTATTATGAACTGATTTATTCATGTGCATATTTTTACTAAAATTCATGTGGCCTCATGATCTTTAATCAAAATAACTTTTAGTGATATCTCTTCTCTGAAGGCAAGTTTACTGGCGCGGGCGGGACAACCTGTCCCTTACATAAGATCAACCAATAGCAAACCACAAGGATCCAACCACCCAATCAGATTCCCCATAACCAAATCAAGTTCTATCCGGTTTCACTTGGATACACGTCACATTAGGGAAGAAAAGTACATTGAAAGTAAATATTGCCGTTATTGTTTTTCTCTAGGTTCTAAGTATAATTACATCTGGCAAAGGGACAACCAATGAAAACTAGCCTTCAGCTAATTTGGGTACATTTAAATTCATGTATGTTGATTAATATACACTACAAAATGTTTACTTTTTGGGTGACAACTCAGTGACTATTTTTGTACCTTTTTCTGAGAGTGTACAAAAGTAAACAGTTCTAAACAAAAGTGTGTTTCATCCTAAAACATGCTAGAATTTGTTTTGGACACACATCAAGACAAACAAGATAAGCAAAAGGTCTATAATGGCAGTAGGCCTATAGAGTCATTTATAATGTTAAGTGAAATTATTACAGCATCTTCCTAACATTTCAACAGCAGTAACATTTTAGAGAGAAGCAAATTTTCATTTATTATAACCACCAGAAAACAATCTAAAAGATAACACTTTACATTAGCTAATGCATTGGATACAGTAACATGAACATGAGCAAAAAGCATTTTTTTACATGTATTTATCTTTGTTAATGCTAATAAAAATACAATTTTTAATTTTTCTTGTTAACCATGTATTAAATTGGTTAACAGATGCAACTGCACTAGTACAAAATGCATTAAGAAATATTGAAATTTAACAAAGATTAATAAATGCATTAGTTATTGTTTGCTGTTAGTTCATGTTAACTATTAGAGTTAACTCATGTGAACAAAATGAGACTTTATTGTAAGGGTTACCAAGTGAAATGACTAAATAAGATTAATTTAGAAGATAAAGCAAGCAGCGTGTCAGTCCTTAAGAAACAGCCAATCAAATTGCAGTTTGCACTTGCAGGTCAGCCAATCATCTTGCAGCTAAAGCCACAATTTCCTAGAACAGCTATTGATGCTGGTGCTTACCCAGAGCTGCTCAGATGATGTGAATTCACTGATAACAGTCTTGTCCTAAACACACAGGAGATGCATTTGTGTGTGTGTGAGGGACTAAAAAAAGCTGTTTGGTGTGAAAGACTTGGCATTTATCTTTGGACAAACTGAACAGGGTTTACTTTAACCTTTGCACTTGCTGAATTGCGAGAATCACAATAACTCAGGAACGCACAAGTTACTTTATAAAACTCAGTAAACACCACGCTGTGAAATGACTCATCAGACTGGGCAGTCAATTCACAGCTTTGCCAGCGACAATAAATGAATGTGTTACTATTCACAAATTAAAATAACACATCTGATTCACAGTTTGGATTAGGAATAGTAACACCGAACAGTGGTAGGGATATATGGCAGCATATATAGTGAAAAGAGAAGCGGGCTTAAAATAGACCCTTGGGGCACACCACAAAGTAGGGGAACAGATGCAGAAGTAAATTTACCCAAATTTACTGTGAAGGTTCTGTTTTTGAGATTCGAGGCCAACCACTGTAACTGTGTGTTCACACCAGACGCGAATAGCGCGTCAAATTCTCCCCTGACACGTCTAGTTTGACGCTTGACCACTTGACGCTTGACCACCAGTTTGATGACCTGTTGTCCTGCATCGGAGCGACGATCACCCTCGCCCTCATCCATCTAATCTAGCTGTCATTTATTTTTTGTTTTGATGATAAATAGTGCCAGTCTTCGAAAGTTATTAACCTGTCCTGTGATTTTTTCTCTCTCACGTCCAAACACGAACTTATGCACATGTATGTTGGTTGTCTTTACATCATAATACTATTTCATATAATCTAGATATGGAATGAATAACATTCAATACAAAATGAACATGTCTCGTATATAGAAATAAAGTTAAGTGATAAAATATTTGCTTTGTTGTGCATAATCCCACCATGCATTTAGTCATATTACAAAATCATTTATTGAAGCATCAGCACATGTGAGCAAGCAGCTAGGCTCCTGATTGGTTAACGCGGCGCAAATTGACGCCAAAGTTCAGATTTTTCAACTCTGGGCGGCAGACGCGAATTCGCGTCAAACGCGTGAATGCACAAATGGTACTATCTAAATCATTTGCGCGTAACGCACCAGACACTCAATTCGATACGTGATTCGCGTCTTCCGTGCCGCGCCTCTACGCCTCATTCACGCCGCAGGGATTTTTACGTGCGAACGCGTCTTTGCATTGACTTAACATTGAAATCATTTGCGCCTGAGTGCACTATTCGCATCCGGTTTCGAACGCACCATAAGGCCGCACCCTGAATGTCCATCACTTTTTCCAAACGATGCAACAGGATACTATGGTCGATAAGTTTCAAAAGCGGCGCTTAAATCTAGTAGGAAAAGCACTGCGTGCGATCACAGTCAGACCAAAATGCTAATCATATCAATTACCGTTATGTGTCCGACACTGCAGAGAGCGATACATAAAATGCATTACCATCCTGATACATTGACTTGTAGATGAGCCTGTATAATTCACTCTTCAGTCAGTTACTGGTTACGGCTATATGACTAATTTAAACCAATATTTCCACTTGACATTGTGTAGCGTTTAATACAGTTGACTGAGTGGATCAGGTAGTCCAAACTGGTGTGATGGTGTGATATTCATGGTATATATCTAAACTGTGATGAGTTTCCATATTTGATTTCAATCAATATTATATAATATTCTTACCTTTTTCTTAAAGCCTTGCTCCTCAACTATTTCACTCGTCTTCTCGCTTACAGACGCCACTTCCTGTATCGCTTCCTGTTTCTTGTTGATCCTGTTTTTCCAATCATCCTCTCTCCACTCTTCTTCAACATGTGCTAACCTGAGAAAGAAAAGTGTCAAATGCTTCACTCCATCTTGGACATTGTAGAGGCGAAAATCATGCAGATATACTGTATAAAATGCAAGAAATGACAATTGAAAAAGAAATTATAGAAATGTTGGTAGTTAGAAATTCATTCAGAAAATCACACCAAATACTACAGCATACAAAATTCTTCACAATTCAGCTTTCTCATACTACTTTGTCATGGTTCGTTCTATCTCTCTGTCTATACTGATTTCATCCTGCCCTGTGGGGAAAGCTGGAGTACTAAAATAGTGCCGTCCGCATTATCAGCGCTCGCGGAGAGCAGAGATGACCCAATTTCATTTTATAAGAACAAGAACAGAAGGAGAAAACAGCTCCCCAGTCACCCTGAAACATCTCCAGCCATGTGCCATTGTTTCTTACACCGCAATATGCTATGATGAGTGTGCTTTTAACATGCTATTATTATGCTACCTAATCCTGACACATAAAAATATTGATTTCTAGCATAAAAAAATTATATAACACAACAGAACAGTAAAGATTTTTTTTATAATAACATTAATACTTTCTATTTGACAAGGAGACATTAAATTTGACAGTAAATACACTTATAATGGTACAAAAAGATTTTCTATGTAAAATGATTCCTTTCTATTCATTAAAGAATCATGAAAAAGCATCACGAGTTTGCACCAAAATATGTAAAAAAAAAAGAAAAAAAATAATTGTGACTTTTTATCTCACTATTGCGAGATATAAAGTCAGAATTGCAAGATATAAAGTCAGAATTGCCGTGATATAAAGTTCGCAATTCTCTAAGAAGAATAGACAGAAGTGTGACTTTTTCATCTTCACAATTCTGACTTTTTTTTAATCACAATTGCGAGTTTACATCTCGCAATTCTCAACTTTATAACATAGTTGTCGAAGTTTGCTCGGTAAATTCTGACATCTTTATCTCAGAATTGTGAGATATAGAATTCGCAATTGTCGAGTTATCAGGCCAAATCTAAAGGAAAAAAAAGACTAACTTTTTACCCCTCAGAATAGTTTATATCTCACAACTCTGGTAACTTTGTAACACGCGATCCGCCAGTTCGTCGAAATTCTGACATACCTCTTTTGTCAGACGTGGGAGATATGAAACTCGCAATTGCGGGTCATCAGGCCAAATCTAAGGAAAAAAAGTAGCTAACTTTTTACCCCTCAGAGTAGTCTCAGCATCTCACAATTCTGACTTTATAACACGCAATTGGCCAAGTTTGTCGAAATTCTGACATCTTTTCTCAGAATTGTGAGATATAAACTTGCAATTGCGAGTTATCAGGCCAAATCTAAGGAAAAAAAGACTAACTTTTTACCCCTCAGAATAGTTTATATTCACAATTCTGACTTTATAACACGCAATTGCGAGTTTGTCGAAATTCTGACATACTTTTCTCAGAATTGTGATATATAAACTCGATATTACGAGTTATCAGGCCAAATCTAAAGGATAAAAACTAACTTTTTTCCCTCAGAATAGTTTATCTCAACTCCTACTTAACACGCAATTGCGAACTTTATCTTGCAATTCTGACTTTATATTTTGCAATTTTGACTTTATAACACGCAATTGCAACTTATATATCACGCAATTCTGACTTTATATCTCACAATTGCGACTTTATATCACGCAATACTGACTTTATATCTTTCTATTCTGACTTTACATCTCGCAATTCTGATAAATAAAGTCAGAATTGCGAGATGTAAACTCACAATTGTGAGAAAAAAAAGTCCGAATTGTGAGATAAAAAGTCGCAATTACCTTTTATATTTTTCATTCTGTGTCGGAAACGAGCTTCCATAGTCTTGCGCATATTAATAGCGGCCGCAAATGATATACAATATCCCGGAAATTGAGCAAGCTATAGAGAAATAAAGCCTGTTGCCACCTGGTATTAAGATGCATTTTCGGTGAACCAATCACAAGTGGTCAGCAAAGACACATTACCTTCACACCAGGTTTATCACAAGTTTCAAATGCGTCTCCTTTTGACCACTTCGGATTTCGGATTTTGTAGAGACTCTCGCCTCTTTTCCGTCACACTCAGCTACATCACTTTTGGCGCATCAATACTACTGAATGAACGAACCTGTGTTAGGCGGCTTGCGTGAATGAATATAATAGTATCATTTTTATATTGTGGTGGTGGTAGGGATTGTGCCATCTCCTGTGAATGAGTTTCTGCAGGGTGGGATGTCTGGTATGCTCACAGCTGATGTACAAGTGAAGTAGCCAACACACCTCTCCTTGATTGACATAGATGTCATGGCCTCTGAATCTTCGTGAATCTCCGGCTGTTGATCTTTGGAGACGATGGGTGCAAGATGGGCCGTATCTTCCCAGGATCTCTTCCTGGGGTTTTGTTTGAGGTGGTATGAAGCACTGGGGTTTTGGCTGAGTTTGAGGAGGTATCTTGGGTTGAGAGGGGATGTAGGCATGCGACTGAGGAGGAAGGAAGGATTGTGGTTTGGGCTGTGTCTGTGGTGGGACTCTGGGTTGTGTCTGCGGTTGGGGTTCAGAGGACACCTGAGTCTGCCGGGGAGGAGCCCGAGAGTCAATGTGGGCGTGAGGTTGAAAGTCAGAGATGAGGTGTGTTTGTAGTTTGGCCTGTGTCTGTGGCGGTGTCGGCGGGCTGTAGGGTTGTGTTTGGGGTCGGGTGAGTGTCGGTGTGTAAACTTGAGGGTGCTGCACTGGTTTTGGTTGAGGTTGCGGTGGAGTGTAGGACTGGGTTTGCTGGAGGTAAGTGAGCGAGTGTGAGGTGTGTGATGAAATTCTGGAGGAGACCGCAGCAGTGCTCACCGCCCTCCCGGGAACGCTGGGATCAGGGACATCTGGAGAAACACATTGAGTCTAGCATGAGACCAAACACACAAAATGGTAGGGATTGATTCATGAAATTGACCCTGTAACCAGAGGCTTTATATCAGCGTGAATTAATAAAAACTTACTTACTAAATGACTTCAATATTTTGTACTTTAATGCAGTAAAAAAGAGAATCTAATGAGAATTATTACTGGGGAAAAAAGATAATTATATGAATAAGAATTTGAAAACAAAACCATATAGACTGACTGGTCAAAAGTTTAAGATTCGATAAGATTTTATATGTTTTTAAAAGAAGTCTCTTCTGCTCACCAAGGCTGCAATTTTTTGATAAAAAATACACAAAAAAACACAGTAATATTGTGAAATATTATGACAATTTAAAATGACTTTTTTATGTTAACATATATTAAAATGTAATTTATTTCTCTGAAAAAAAGCTGAATTACTTCAGTCTTCAGTGTCACATGATCCTTAACAAATCACTCTAATATGATAATTTTATGCTCCAAAAACATGTATGATTATTATCCATGTTGAAAACAGTTTTTTACATTTTTATTCCAGGATTCTTTGATGAATAAATTACAGAGGAATAAATTAAAGAGGAATAAATTACATTTTAATATATATTAACATAAAAAAGTCATTTTAAATTGTCATAATATTTCACAATATGACTGTGTTTTTTGTGTATTTTTTAGCAAAAAATTGCAGCCTTGGTGAGCAGAAGAGACTTCTTTTAAAACATAAAAAATCTTACCGACCTTAAACTTTTGACCGGTAGTGTGTATATATATATATCGTTTTTAATGGCGAGGGAGGTGAAAATATGGACTGAACACGACACTTCTCAGCATTCAGGAGATTGAACCTTTAACCAGAAGCATCAATCAAAATATGCATGTATAACACCCAATAGTATTATACCATGCAAATATTTATATCCATCCAGTTAAGAATACACAAATATGTGTCTAACCATAGCTATTCAACACACCAGATACAGAAAGGAAAACTTCATACATAAAACCTAGAAACTGCATTGCACATCAGCTTACACACACACACACACTCTCATGTTTATCATAAGGCTCACTCAATACCTGACACACATGAACAGACAGCAGTATAAAGCACCACTGCCACACACAAACAAAAAAAAAAACATGTTAAAAATATCCTTTATCCAGTGAAAGCCACTGTCGCATTCTGCTGTCATGGCTGTCCTTTAACATGTGCAGACATGAACCTGATAACCTCCTGTGTTTTTCCTGTGGGATGACAACATGTCTGTATCAAAGTGGGATCCTCTTTACCGCTACAGTCTTTCATTCATCTCCCTCTTTACTACAAAATTCACACGTACACGCCTCTTGCTTCCAGACGAATGGATAGTAACAGCTTTGGCTGGGAACGCAAACAAAAGCCACGGAGGGGAGCATCACTCCACTTTGCCTTCTGCCCGATTCATTTCGGCATCATTAGTTTTGCACGGCTCAGACAAAGAGAGCCACGCGCTTAGATGTATGATAAATTATGCTAATCACATTCGACTCGAGCAGCATGTTGGCTGGGAACCCGGTTAACCCCATCAGAGGCCGGCTGCATCTTGCAGATGTGCATCATGCATGTGTGTAATTGCATGTAAAAAAAAAACAGACACATTTGAGAGGTTTGCACCCCCTTTAAAACACTTTTCTTTTTTGTGAACCTTACCTGAGATGACAGCTCTGGTAACCGCTTCCTCTTGCCGTCTGATTGTCTGGTGAAAGGCAGCCTCCCTGCGAGACGGGTGTGCTTTCTCTTTTCCCTCTCTCGCGGGCCGCTCAGCTCTGCATCTCCCCTGCCGTGAGGGGGTGTGTGTCTGGGAGCATGTGTGTGAGGAGGGGAAGTCGCACTGGGGAGCTCTGTCTCTCTCTCCAAGTACCCAAGTCTTCCCCTCCGCCCACTTTCGTCCTGCCTCTGGCCATTGGCTGAAATCAGCGTGGCCCCACCCTTGCTGTATCCTGATTGGCCGGGCTGCACTGCGGGGGCGGAGACTGAACATCAGGAGTGGGATTTTCCCCACTCTCTGTAAGACTGAAGTATCGAACTCCTCTCTCATAGGCCGGTAGCTGAGTCTGATTGGGTGACGCCTGAGTGGAGGGCGAAGCTGTGGACATCCCCATGTGAACATCTGCGGTCATTGATGGAAGCGCTTGTCACCATGGCAACAGAGGCCTGGGCGGTGACCGCAGTAACAGAGCGGACCAGTGATGCAGAGAGAGGCTCCAACTTCATGCTTCCATTTTGCAGCTGGAGAGAAAGAAAGAGTAGTTGCATTTTCAGATGTCTTTTTAAATGGCGTTCACATTTACAGACCCCAGAAAGGTCAGAGGTCATATGCAGGAAACACAGGCAGCTTGCAGAGATTTGCTTTGAGGAGTTAACTGATCAAATTGTTTGGTATGCAGACATGCAACAAACCAGGAATTTTGTTTACGTCACCATCATCATCATAATCATCATCATCATCATCAAGGTCTGGGTGTTTAAACGCAATTCTTTCTGATAGCTGAGTTTCTCTCATAGCAAGCACAGATTTGCTTATTTAAAGGAATAGTTCACCCAAAAAAACTTAATAAAAGCACCATAAAAGTTGCCTACTGTATGTGTCTTGCCATCTGTGAAGATAACGAAGCATACTTCTAAAAAGAGTACTTACTATGGAAATTGAGCACTGCTTTAAAATAATATACTTAAGTGCAAATTTAATGTAACATTTTCGGGCACTTATCTGCATGTTATTTGCAATTAGAAGAGAAATGCATCATAGTTCAAAATGATTGAACTAAAGAATGCTTTTACCCACCTAAATCTTTATGTATAATTTCATGCACATGTCATATGCTATTTTACATAGTTTCTATTTAAAATTGTATATCAGTGTAATTATGCAATATTTTTAAATATTTGTTCACATTTGTAATGATAATTGCAATTTAGTACATTTAAGATGCATTACTGTAATATTCAGAAAGACACATTACAGTTCCAATAATATACAATTTACTTACATGTGCTTGAGGTGTGTTAGTCAACACATCAACACTGTCTATTTCTTCACCAGCATTAAGACAAAAGATAACTAAAACAATGATTTAAAAATGTACTTTAAAAGTAAAATATTTGAAACTATTATTAGAGAAAATCAATTTTTAAAGTGTACTTATGCGAGTGTTAAGAAACAGTCATGAAAGTGAACTCTTTAAGTACACTTACGTGGCCTCATTTCATTAATATTATATTACCTTACTTTATTATATTACTAAAAATAAAAGTGCACATTAAAAAGAATTAAGTGCCGTGGATTATCACAATTATACCATAATCACTGGCCAGCACTGACAACTTAAAGCTGCATAATATGCAGTGCACTATTTGACGGGACGGACAAAAATTATGGTTATTTTTGTCAGTTGCGAGCTCGCTACACTCTCAGCATTCTGTGCACTTTAAATCTAGACACAGAGATAAAGTAGTGCGAAAGATTACATTTATTTGAATTAATACAAATATACTGTAGCATTTATTTGAATTAATAAAAATATAGCGTTTATTTGAGTTTAATTATTGAGAAAGAGAGTGAGAGATGCATGTGTGAGTTTACCTGCATCTGTGCAGTGTCATTCTCTATTAACCACAAAGCTATGAGTTTAATTACTTCAAAACCTGTGATGTTACTCCATTCTTGCGGAGACACATAAATGTAGCGATTTCCGTAGTGAGAAAAGAAATTTTGATAATTAAAAATCGTGGGGGGGGGGGGGCATTGATAAGTTACTGTGCTCCTGAATGTGTCAGCGGTGTATGGGCCGCGCAATCTGTGTGCAAATGATGTGTGCGCGGACTACGCTTCAGAAGAAAACTGTGCATTAATATAAAACAGTTATTAAACTGACTCGGAACTACCTGTGCATTAAACGGTTTTATTGCACAGCTTCCAGCCAATCAGATTCGAGTATCGAGACAGACCATGGTATAATTCGGAAAATCATTTGATGCCATGTGGAGGAAAAGACCACATTTTGGATACTGACACCCAGCCCCTGTTCTCCATTTGCTTTTGCTATACGAAGAAAAGACAACATGAAAACATACCTCCCAGAACGTATTCTTCGTTCCCATACTGGGGGGCATTTCAGGTTTGTGATAACATGAGGTTGAGTGAATGACGGAATGCAGTAAAATGCAGTTCTCGATTAAGAAATGAAACCGGTCAAAGTCAAAGCAGGTATAATGCAACTCAGCAGTAGCAAATATCCACTTGGAAAATGCAATGTTGTCAGGGCCTCAGCAATTAACCAATCAGCAGCTGCTGCCAAGGCAAAGCTCTCACTGCTCAGCCAATCAAAAGTCTCAGTCCAGGGTCTCTTACGTGCTCGCTCTGAGGGGGACCAACAGAATCATTAGTCACAGCGCGTTGATCTGTGAGACTGGACGGGTCTTTTGTAAATTCCTGTGAATGGCACAATGTCTCTTCACTTTCAAGAGGATTGAAGAGGATTTTTATTGATTGAAGTCAACTACAACACTAAATCATTCAGAATGAAAGACAAATTGAATGTTTCTCTTTTTGAAATCTCTCGAAGCGAAGACTATCATCTCTAACGCCACTAAACTGAAATAATTTCCAAATATATGCAAACACAATAAGTAATGGCCTTATCACAAAAATAACTGACTAATAATAATGCATAACCTCAGTAAACTTGGTGCATCTACTGTAGCATTGACATTTTAGACTTAATATATCCAAAAATATCCATTAAGTGGTTTCCACATAAATATGTAAAAAGGAAAGCTCACCTGATCGAACCTCACCCTGGGTAATAGGTTTGGGTCTGAAAGCGGGCATTGGCCCTACGCTGGCGTGTGTCCGAGCGAGGTCCGTTTGCTGATTGGCCAGAGGTTTGAGACAAGCGATTGAATAAAGCCATCTTCTCAGCCAGGCTTAGTGCTGATAGGTCCGGTTCATTAGACCCCAAGCCCTCTTCTCCCGCAACCGCCTCCTTTGAAACGTCATCTTTCTCCTGCTCATGGTGGGCCGATCCATGTGCTGATGATGCCTGCAAACTGAGAGGAGAATTACAGGTTGTTGATGTGATAATAAAACACTGCATGGCTGCTAACAAAATGATTCCTAAACAATTATGGTAACTAATTGCAATGAGCATCACAGTAACTATCCTGGTTTGTGCATTTGTTTATCCAGACCTCAGTCATCAAGCAGAGCAATATGATGTTATACATTATATACAATCAGCGGTCCATAAATGACACTCATAAAAGTTACTCTTGAAGGGATGTTTTATTATTCTGATACAAAAAATAACTAATTGGCTAAATAGCTGTTCATAGAAACGTTAGATACTTCCATTAAAAGATGTGAAAATTGTACATAAGAAATATTGTGCAAAATAAGAATCAACAGTTTCCAATCTCTCTCTCTCCATCAAATTTTAAAATATTTATAATTGTATTATTATTATTAACTCAATCAAGCATTTTTTAAATGCCTATGATAATAAATTAGAGTATTATATCTATAATACTCATTTTTTATTTATCTTTTAAGCATAAACTTTACTTAATCATGTCGTTAACTAACTAACCCTAACCCTAGTATAGTAGCATTTAGATCAAAGCCAATAAATACGGACTAACAACAACAAAAGATTTTTTTTAATTAAAGGGATCTGTTTAATTGTAACTCTGTAACTGTACAGACAGTGGCAAAAACTTAGTAAATGTACAAATATTGTAAGTTTCACCTTATTAAACACACACAAATGGAGTTAAATCCACTGCCAAGCCATTGTTTCAATCTATACAAGGTTTTAAAAAAGACATAGGACTCAAATGCATTGGTGTGTTGTGTTATTGTACTTAATTTGAGTGAAAAATAATTTTTTTGTTTGTCCTTTGTTCTAATTTAAGGTATTCTCCTCTCCCACTTTCATAAACGTCTTCTTGACCGATGGGTGACACCTCTGACATTTGGGTGTGCATGAAGAATGCAGAATGTGTTTTGCTGCTAACCATGTGACCATTTACAGCTAATCTGGGTGACCACGCGCTGTAGACACCCAAAACATCTGCACATGCTCACACTCTTACTTTTTCATAGACACCGGCACATGCTCACATTACAAAATTGAGGAACTGCATAAACCACATAATTGCATGCCAGACATTCTGTTTTCACACTCCCAACAACAATTTACAACAGCGTGTGAATGTAAAATACACCAGCAGATGGCACACTGTCACAAACATTCCCATAGAGACATTTTTGAAAATTAATTGAATAACCCAACAAACCAGAATGAATGAACCATTTAATTATACTCTTTCTTTCAAGTATGGTGTGAATTCTATATTAATATGCAAACATGCTGTCAAAAACACATGTCTGTAAAAAAGCAAAGTTAAACAATGAACAAACTAGGAAACTCCTAAATTATAAGATATACACAGAAAAGTATGCAAAATAAATTGAAACAGTCAAATGATACCTGAAGCTAGTCATGGAAGTGCTGACTACGGCAGGACTGGGGATTCTGGGAGCAGTGGTTTGAACAGTGATGACTTGGGAAGGGGGAGCAGGGGAACTTTAGAGTAGGACAAAACAAAAGGGATGAAGTGAACAAGAATTATTGCAAGAGAAGGGGTGATGAAGTGGTCAGCGATGGGTAAATACTGTATTTGAATGGAACGGTCACTATTTACTCATCCTTATGTTGTCGTATGCTGCAATTTGTTTTCTCACAAAAACAAAACATTCACCGTAATGACCACAAGCTCCAAAAATGAAGTTATGATATAACTTGCTTCTTTAAAATTCTCTTCTTCGTCTCCGCCAAGGAAGTTGACTTGACTTAAAATATTAGGTAAAATTGAATGATATGAAAAAAGTATGAAATTACTTACGTAGCAGCAATGACAACTTCCTCTGACGTGATGGGCTGTGTCCGTGAACGATCCTGCACTCGTCTGAGTCTCCGCTCAACCGCAGCATTGCGTGACCGAGGTTTGGGTACACCTCCGTCTGAAGTCTTCTCCAGCTCCTGCCAGACAAGAACAGACCGACCAGGAAAGGCCACAAAGAAAAATAACATTATGACTATACAAAGGTAATATTAACTGCATTAACTAACTAATTATATATACAAATATAATATTGTTTTTGTAGCTGTTAGTGTCATGTTATATTTCATATTTAACAAGTTGTGTATGCTACAGAGAGCTGATACCCTGAAAAGAGACCTCTTGGCTGCCACGCTCATTTTAGCTCGTTCATCCATTTTTTCCTCATCCACTACACAAAAGAGAGGGTTAAGTTACTCAATATGAACTGTTTTTATTAGGGATGCACCGATATGAGATATTTTGGCCGATACCGATAACCGATAATTCTTTATATTTGAAAGCCGATATATCGGCCGATAAATTTAAATCCAAATTACAAAAACAAAAGTCTCACAATTAAATCCATGTCCCAAGTGCACGATTATAATGATGTTCTCATTATAGTGTTGTATAGCCGATATGACAGATTTGCGCTGCACATGTCGCAACTAACCGTATTTTCATTTTTTGAAGAGATTTCAATCATATTTCTAGAAATTCAAAAACCTAAACAGCGCTCAACAAGTGTCTCAGCTGAAAGGAATAATACATTATTTATCGGCTTTAATATATAGGCCACATTTTCTTACCAGGCCAATAACGATAACAATAAAAATGAACATATATCGGCCGATATCGATATGCTGGCCGATATATTGTGCATCCCTAGTTTTTATAGAAATGGTGTGTACAATCATGACTTTGGCCAAATCACATCTGCTGATATTAGGTACAACAGTTTGTTTGACATTGCTGAAATTTTGACTCACATTCTCCATGTTGATGCTCTGGACTAAGATGAGACCTGAAGATAGAAGTACAAACAGAACAAAAATAACTGACCCCGATGATATGATGACTAAAGAAAATAACAATAACCACATACTGTAGCCAGAACAAATGCACTTTACAGATACTGACTAAACCTTTCAAAAACACTTTCATAAATTATGAAAAAAAAAAAAAAAAAAAATCAGAATTGAGAATAAAATAGAGACAATTTACCGATACAGATAATAAATTGGTGGTTTCAGTGCAACAGATGACTTCCTGTTTCACTGTACCTATCAGACTCCAGCCTTTCGGCTGATGTAATTGGCTGGGTTCTAAACCTCTCAGACGACTTCCTGTCATCACCAGGGGAAATATAACGTCTGGGCCGAACGTGCTCCTCTCTCCGGTCACTGCTGACAACTGGATCAGTCTCCATGGGAACCTGGTCACTTTTAGACTCCCTTTAGACAGAAAAGATTGTCTTAATAAAAGATAACTTTCAGTATTATTTAGGTACAGAGTCTCTAAAGCAAAATTAGCAGGATAAAAACCCCAAGAAAATTGAAAAAAATCATCATGCACACACAAACACTCCATAACAAAGTTAGTTAAGAGTCACAAATCAAAAACCCTAATCCAAATCCCTCATATTTCAGACTACTTAAACTGAGCAATACATCAACAAGTCAATCAAATCAACAAATCACACAATCAATTTTATTTAGTAATGATAATCATCCATTTGTTGAAGACAGAACCAAAATGATTCGCACAAGATCAAGGCAAGGTTAAGATCCAACAGTTTGTAACCCAACAAAACCTGCTGCCCATATAGTTAGAGATGGCAAAATAGATTTAAATTAAGTTTGAGATTTAAATTAAGTCATTAGTTGAAGCCAACATTCCTCCATTCAGACTTAGTTGATTGGATGTGTGGTAAAGTTTCAGCAATTGCAAATTGAATGAACAGCAGCATACGGTAGAGTTAACATTGCATTAACAAAGCAGAACTTTACATCCAAAAGAAAGGGTTATTACTTGAAGGTTAGTGGGTTTAATCATCTTTGATAAAATCTTGACTTATCATGCTGACAGGCCAGTCCACGTACAGCTCAGGTCTGTGTCCAGAAGCATTCTCCAGGTAGGAATGTCTCAGCTTTGCCACAGAAACTCTTGTGTCCAAGGTGCCCATTTCACCATTGGCCACAGCACCCGGCTCCTTAGTGTGAAGCCCAGGACCCATCACTATGGCAGACTCTCGACTGGCGGCACGCTCCAGACTTCTCAATGCAGTAGACCGCTGCATTACTCCAATATCTGACATGGAGCGGATTCGTGCCTTTGGCCTGAGGTCACATGCATCCTGACTCACGCGATGTTGAGCTTGTGGGAGGGAGGAACCTTTCTGCAAGTACCCTCCAACGTCCCCCGACTTATTGTGTGGAAAATGCTGTTCATTGGTCAGCTTTACCTGTGTGGGAGTGGTGTCTATACCTTCAGATACTTGTTTTCCTTTCTCACGTCCTTCTGGTTGGGCCATTCGATGCACTCCTTGCGCTTCCCATTCATCCAACTGGCCAATTGTCACGTACCCTACGTCCCTCCCAATCATCTTCGGATTGGCTTATCCTTCTTCTTCTGACTTGCCCTTCCTCGTTCTCTGACAGATTGATCCGTTGTCTTCTACCATGTCCTTCTACCACTTCTTTTTGCAGGAACCTTTGGCCTCTTTGCTCTTCTACCTCCTGACTGATTCTATCATCACCTTGTACCAATGGTTCAACAGACTGTTCAGTTTGGCCTTTTCTTTGATCAACTTCCCATTCTCTTTCTTTGAATTTGTTAACCTTCCTGACACCTCCTTGCTCCATCCCCTCTAATTGGTTAATACTCCAATTACCTTGATTCTCCTCCATTTTAATCCCACTCCTTTGCTTGATCTCTTCTCTTTGACCAATCTTCCTTACGCTACGTCCCACATCTTCACCTGTCCAACTGTTCTTTGTGCCATTATCTACCTCCCTTTCCTCAGATTGTCTGTTCCTTTGGTCAACAAGCCCTTCTCTGTTATTCACTAGACCCATTCCAACTGTTATTGTGCCCTCTTCCATCTGAACCATTCCTCTTCCATCATGCCCTTCCCTTCCTTCCAACTGGTGCAACTTTCTTCCACCTCTGCCCTCGGTCTCCTCTGACTGGCTAATCGTTCTGATTCTTTGACTTTCTAAAACTTCATCAGTTTGTCCACGCATGGGATCATCCACACTTTTTTGTCTGCGGCGGATCTCTGAGGGTAGCACAGCCTTTCTGCTCCTAAGTAGCCCTTCTGAAGGTGGATGTACCCTGGATGCTGATCGACCCTCTCTGTAAACGGGCTGAATATGATCAGCACTGGGCGCCGTCTTGTCTCTTCACCCTCTTTTCCAGTAGATGTCGAACCAGGTGAAGCCAAGGATTCTTTGTGATCCAGCATCTCAGACATGCCAAGTAGAGGTCCAGGCACAGGATGAGCTACGCGAGCATTTGAAGGTGGGGATAGATGGCTAGATGCATGGGAAGGACCAGAGTGGACAATTTGTCCGTAGGTTGGAGGTAATGCCTGTGCTGTACCATACTGCAATGGTTGGCTGGGTCCATAATGCCTATGTAATGGGCGCAAATGCGAGGTGTGTTCATATTCATGTAAAGGATTCTGAGCATGTGCTTGAGCTGGTTGGCGAGAGTCCCGATCCAAAGGCACTGGTTGAAGGATAGCCCGATACTTTTGTACAGGTGGTGGGGCATCTCTGCGACCAGGTAATGGCTGTTGGAGGTCTTTGTATGCTGGGCGTGATTGTTGTGTCATTTGTGTCGGTTGTTGAGCATCTTGACTATCTCGCCTTGGTAGGGATTGCCTGATTTTCCCAAATCCAGGCTGATGACCCATGGTGCTAGGGTGTACACCTGGAATCTGTTCATAGTTTGGGGGCTCTGCACTTTGGGCACGCTGATGAATTCCCATTTCACTTGAAGGTATGTGTGAATCCATACTATGATTGCGCTGGAATCGTGGCCGCTCTGCACTATGTGCCCTTTGTTGACGGGCCTCTGTTAGCTGACTCGGTTGTATGATTGGGGGTTCAGTGCTCCATGTTCGCGGCTGGTTAGCAGATTGAGGTCGTGGAGCCAAATATTGAGGGGCAACTGTTGGATGATGTCTGACAGTGGATGCATCTGGCCCCGAATCAGAAACCCTTCCTGAGATATCCTCCCTTGTCTGTCTCTCTCTTACTCGTATTCTTCATGAAGGGAGGAAAGAGAGGAATTAACATTTACCCAGTTCAAAGCATGACCTACTATCATTTTGAGTAGCATTGCACAATATTTTGTCGATATGCCGATATATAACTCATTTTTGGTGGATTGCTAGATGCCAATATTTTTTCCTTTTGTTTGGAAACAACACAAAGTCTTCTGTGCACTTTTTCTTGAACTAAAACATTATTAAAGTTCCCTTTATAATAGAAAACATTGAAACTTTGACAATGCTTTGACAAAGCTTTGAACTAACAATAATAAAATAAATCACTGCTGTTTTTAGATGGAGTTGCAACTTTAACATTTGTGGATTTAACTTTTGTAGATGGTCTACAGCAAAAGCAAAAAATATATACAGGTCTACTTTACATCTGATATTATCCAATCCGATCCAATCGAACAAAATGCATCATAATACCAGGTGTAAACAGGGCCATAGATCTTCTTGGAATCAATAATGTGTAATTCTTTCAAATGGATTATAAAAATAACTTGAATTAAACTGTTTATGTTAAATTATTTAATTTACATGTGTCATGTTCGTGATTTTTATTCATCATGTAAACTATAGATTCTGACCTATAAATCAAACCAACAACTGCTGTTTTATTTATTAAGAAACAAATATCTTAATCTAAATCAACATTCAGGCAAAAGTTGCTTAAAAAATGACCACAGAGCAGATGTGATCATATTGCTTGCACATGTGAGTTAATGATGCATAATCAACATATCCTATTATCGGCAAGGCATTCTCGGCATCATTTTAAATCAGGCCGATGTTTACATTTTACGCCTTTATTTTCCGATAATATTGTGCATCCCTAATTTTGAGAGAAAGTGTCATCAAGTAACCAAGTGTCAAACAAACTTAAAATAGTTTGTTTCAAATGAATTCTGCAGCTAGCTTTTTCCTGAAATCAATGTTTACCACACAGGAAAAAAAAACAACATATAAAATTAAAATCCAATCCAGTTATTTATAACCCTTTTGATAGACTAATATGAAATCATTAAGAAGCTATAATGTCCTGTTAACCATTTATAGTTATTAACCAATTATTGATAACCTCTCAACCAGCAATGACTCACTGACACAAATAAGCTTCACCTGTTATAGTTTTATGACAGGGACAAATTAAAAAAGGAATGAAGCCAAGGTTCATTGTTAGGAGCTGGTCATATTTTGGTGAGGAACAAAGGTCAGTGGTAAAAAAAACGCAGTGGATGCAGGAGGAGATTAAAAAGGGAACGGTTTGCCATCATCTATGGTGACTGTAGATGAAAGGGTCAAGGGGATGAAAACTAAGGGGTGGAAATGTATACTTGTGCGCATGGACTTTGTAGGATAACGACAATTGTTGGGAAATGAAGTTAGCGGGTCAACTGAGGGAATTTAAAGGGTTACACTTCCACTCTAATACCTGGATGGCCAGTTGATTTGTGACATGGATTCACTGTCCATGTCTCTCCTGAGGGACGACTCACTCTGAGAAAGAGCTGCCAAGCTAAAGAACACAGAGCCCCAGATCCCAGTTATCACAGTAACAACACCATGACTTTACAACTATAACAAAACAAACTCATGACTTCACCAATCCTAAATGGGTTTCTAATAGGGGACTTGTAATGTCACAAATAAAACATCTCTGTCCTCTCTTTCTGGTTGTATAGTTATCTTGCCTGACTTCAGTTCTAAGGTTCTTCAATTAGTCTCTAACATGCCTTAGAGACATTTAAGATGATCTCCTCCTGGACATTTTTCTCCTAAAGGGTTGTTTGGTGTGTCAAGAGTTATGTAACACTCGATTAAAACACATGTACCTGTACTTAGATATAGTTTATATCTTTATACATTTTTGTAGGGTCTCCTATGGAAACAATCACTATGAAATAATGAGGGTTACACTAGTTGAATTGTATAGGTTGTTCATTTTAAATAAAATGAAATGCTTTTCTCTTCTGATGCCGAAATAAACTTAATAAATGTCTGAAATCAACCAATTACTTTCATACCAAGTAATTTTAATTTCTAGTCCATGACTATGGAGAGACTAAGCATTGAAACTAGGTGAAACTTCGGCAGAGCTTCAAAGTGAAATTCTTGCTGATGTCCAGTGAACAGTTCTACATACAGGTATTTCACCCCAGCTCTCTGGCATGACTGCGAACCTGACTAAACATAAAACCTGGCGCATTCAGCATTTTTACAAGGAGAATGCAAGAGCTTTAGCATTATCGGAGTGAGGCAAAAAAAACCCAAAGCATTAGTCCTTGTCGAAGTATACTAGTTTATCGGTCTAGATAGATGATGGCAATTGTTAACCCTGTTGCATTTGCTTGCTTTATAGGATGATTTCTAAAAATGAAGCAAAGCTGGGATCTCAAAGTCCCTTAAAGGAGTAGTTCACTTTTAAAAAACCTTTTGCTGATAATTTAGTCACCCCCATGTCATCCAAGATATCCATGTCATTCTTTCTTCAGTCGAAAAGAAATTAAGGTTTTTGATGAAAACATTCCAGGATTTTTCTCCATATAATGGACTTCATTGGGAACCAAACGGTTCAAGGTCAAAAAGACTTTCAGTAAAAAACTGCAAACTGTTCAAAGGGCTTTAAACAATTTCAGACGATGAATAAGGGTCTTATCAAGTGAAAAAAATAAAATAAAAATTATTTTACGTTAGAAGCTTAAATGGTCGCCTTGCTCTGTACTGCGAAGCATGTTTGTGTCCCTTCTGTTCGAACTGCGTCTCATCAAAATGAAAGAATCTTTTCCCGAGTCAACTTGTTCATTTCGTTCGCTGAATGAACCAAATGACACGAAAAACGATTCCTTCATTTTGATGAACGAGTTTGAACAGGAGAGTCACGAAAGCGCATCACAGAACAGAGCAAGGCGACCATTTGAGCTTATAAAACTTCTCTTTTTTTGTAAATGAGTTTATCGTCTGAAATCGTTTAAAGCCCATTGAACAGTTTGCACTGAAACCGTCTTTTGGACCTTGAACCGTTTGGTTCCCATTGAAGTCCATTATATGGAGAAAATCCTGGAATGTTTTCATCAAAAACCTTAATTTCTTTTCGACTGAAGAAAGAATGACATGGACATCTTGGATGACATGGGGTGCATAAATTATCAGCAAAAGTGTTTTTAAAGTGAACTACTCCTATTATTTTATCCATAATTCATGTACCCATTATTCAACACATTTGTATTCTAATAAAATCTCATCCCAAACTAGTCAAAATCTTATTTAATGGGACCCCATCTTAAAAATCAAATTGGCAGTTTTGTACCATTAGTCAAATTGGCAGTTTTGCACCATACGACACATGCCTTTGGTGTGAGAGATCGGGTTTCGAATCCACTGCAAGACACCAATGTGTCCCTGAGCAAGACAATTAACCCCAAGTTGCTCCAGAGGCGTGCGACCTCTGACATATATAGCAATTGCAAGTCACTTTGGATAAAAGAGTCAGCTAACTGAATGTAAATGACGAAACGGTAGCATTCATTCGCTAAATGTTAAAAAAGAGCAAGTCCTCTTATGTGTCCCGCACCAACAAGTATGCCAAAACAGGAAGATAATACCATGTCAATCAAAATCAGGGTCCTCAAAGACTTTCAAAGATACAGAAAGAGTTCAAACATACTTACCCCTGTCTGTTGAGGATATTTTGAGCTTGCTGCTCAATGAACAGGTCTCCAGGAGAGATGCCATATCGTGTTGTGGGCAACGAAGCTCTGCGTGATGTTCTAGGAGAAACTGGCACAGTGACAACTGCAACACCCTTTGTTGGTTGGGCGGCTGTTGTTTCCATGGGAACCGGAGCTTCCTGTGGCCGTGGTTTCGGACTTCGATCAGGTGTTCGTCTATAATTTTCCAAGTTCATTGCCCTCTCTCTCTCGCTCGGCATCAAAGCCTGATGGAGGAGCAGGATCGGGGGCGGGGTCAGAAGGCATGAAGACCCGCCCTATCCCTGAACTGCTGTACTTAGACCTGCTGCTGCTTCGATCCCGCACCTTATCCTGCTCTTGCAATCCTGTTCTGCTTTCACCACGTCCCCTGTCAGGAGGAGCCCCTCTGTCCGACAAGTCAGACTCTCTCCGTGCACGTGTGTGAGCGTGGCGTGTAATCCAGATCCACCTCCTGGTTCGAGGAGGATTCCGTAACGTTCTGATAATTGTCGTCGGCGTTCAGCTTTGTAGCGTGCGATCCGCTCCGCTTTCAGAGCTGAGGCTGGCCGCATCAGACCCTGCTGGGGTAAGGCCTATCGGGTCAGGATTGGCGGACGACTGTGGATCTGCACGTGTCCGACCTCTGGATTGCCGCTCGGGAGCTTCCATCTCATCACGACTGTAGCGCCGCACTGTAGAGGCAAACAGACAGTGAGAGGACATCACAGCATACAATTCATTTTATTTAAAAAAAAAATGTTTACTTCTGAAGAAAGTGTGATTTTCAGATATAGTATTCTGAGTGTTTTTAAGAGTGGTGTTGTGTGGTATCTACACTCTTACAAAAAAAAAGGTTCATTGGGGTTCTATATATGAAGCATATGGTTCTTTACTCAACTCCAAAGAAACTTTTATGCTAAAACAAATGTTCTATAATGACAAGAAAGAACCCTTCGGCACAAAGGTTCTTTATAGGCTATTACTCATTCATATATTACATTATTCTGCAACATTTTGTAGTTGTAATTAAATTATTGTGTATTAAACTGTTGTATTAAACTTAATATCACATTTTAATCATGCTGATTTTTGGAGGAGAAAATCTGAAATGGCACTCTTCGTGATCAATATTAACTACACAAAATGATATAAATATATACATTTTCTAACCCCCATATCTGGAATTTTGTGATCATTCACATGCATTCATAAATACATTTTAGGGTCTTGATGTTTGTCAATAATATTTATTGAAGATTTATTGAAAAGATTTCTGGTACAGGATTATACAATCCTCTATTCCAGACTCTAAAAGATTCAAACTAGATATACTGTATATACAAATTCACATTTTGATTTTATAAAAAAACATTCATTTCATAAATTGAGTAATTTGAAACATTTAGGGGCTGTTTACACCTGGCCACTTCATGCGTTTTCTCAGATCGGATATCTGATTTATCAAAACGATTCCATTTACACCTGGTCATATAAATGTGTTTAAACGGTTATAAAACGGATATAAATCCGATATACGGATTTATACGATGCAAAACGGATATAAATCTGATCTTCAATTCCCGTGCTATATGCGGATTTAACTGAAGTGCACTGTCCCCGAAAGCAACAGATAAGCTGCATTTTATTAATCATCGGCTAATTTCAAAATCAGCAAAGACGGCGATAAGAGAGAGTGGCAACAGAACTGGTAAGATCATTTCGTTTCTTTACTTTTAATGAAGATGGTAGTGTTAATGGACTGCGACTTACTTTCACTTTGATTTGCGATAGATTGCGGCGCACTGGCTTGATAGGCGCTCAGCTGCTCATCTGAGGTGATGCATGTCGCAGTAGCGTCGTCATATCTGACTAAAATAGCATGGCATATGGCCTATAACACACTCTCACGCGTTTATTTTTTAGCATTTTTGGGAGTAGTAACATTTACATATGTGGTTTCAAGAACCAGATGCATTTACACATGTCCAGTTTCATCTGGAATGCGAGCCCAAGACCACTCTCTGAAGTGGTTTGAGCGATCGATTTACAAATCCGTCTCGAATGCGTTTCGGGGGGCATTTACACCTGGTCTTTTCACAATCGGAATAGCTATCCGATCACAGAAAACGCATGATCTGCTAACAGAAATAAATAAATTGTGGTGTCTTACCCACAATGCCTGGATCAATGGGATCTGAAGCACGTGTGTAGCGTGGTGTGTCCTCCTCCAGTAGCCGATTAGTCACAAGGCCGGCTGTGTGTTGCATGTTTGTAGCAGGAGTAGATGGAACATCAGATTCAATCCCCTCCAACCTTCTTGCTATCCTTTCTTTCCTGCGTGATTTATGTAGTGTTTGAAGTAATGATGCAACATACTGTTATATAATTTTTTACATTTTATTTGTAATAAACAGACTACCGATATATGAGTTTTCAAAAGTATTCAGTCATTGTACATCTATGCATTTGGCAGATGCTTTTATGCAAAGCAACTTCCATTGGATTCAAGGTATACATTTTATTAGTTCATGCATTCAGTGGGAATCGAATCCATGACCTTTGCATTGCTAACACCATACTCAACGGTTTCAGCTATAGATAAGAAATTTTAATTTTAACATGCACCAAATGTACCTGTTCATTTCCGGATCAACTTCTGATCGTGGTTTCAAATTGCTTTCTTAGCTCTGAAACTAAAAAGGATTTTAGTAAATATCTGAAGAACTTTTTTTTATTTACTATTTTCGATACCTTTACCATATCATAGTATTTCTTACCTTTAGGCAGCACAGCAAGAATGTTTGCATCAATATCTGTAGTATTCCTAACCAGTGATGTCCTGTCATTCACACCAAAGCTGTAAGGCAAAAACAGAGAGTGCATAATTCAAAACAATCCTATTGCAATCAATATTGCTTTAGTAAATGTCACATTTGCATCATATAGATACAGATACAGTAGATTTGATGTGTTTAATTTTAAAATCCAATTGATTGATAGGAATGTTGTTCTAGGATCCACAAGGATGTAAGAGTAGGCACACTATCTGCTTGGCCACAACGACCCAAATTATATATTAGGTCTTTGTTCATTTTTCCAACATCTAATCTCTGCACACATTAGAAAAAAAAAAAAAGATTTGGAACTTAGTGTCTCAATTTCTACATAGGCAGGTCATGATCATGTGGCCAAATCTACCAATGTGTTCCCGTGTGACATTTTGAGCTGAATTAGCATAGAGGATCTTGAACATTTACTTGCATCTGACCACAGGAATAGATAAGCTGCTGAGGTATTTATACATTTAGGAGTTCCCCTTCACCATGGTACCAGTCCCTCCATCCCAAACAGCACACTCCAATTACTCCCGTTTACAGCACACCATTCGCCATGCACAACAATCTCATAAGCAGGACCACAGAACACCAATTGAACAGGTTTAGATTGCATTCGTGGAAACTTTTCCAGACACACCCGATATGGAAACTATACATGGATAATAACGGACTCGGCAATGAATTATTGAAAAATAACGTACAATAATAAGGTGTAATGGCCATTATACCCTTGATGCGTATTACATTTTCAATAACTTATAGTAATAGTAAACAAGCCAGCTCATTTTTTCCACTTAAACCATAGTATATATGTTTTCCCCACACCACTAAGTATCTTGCTTAGTAACAAGCTGTAGTTAAAAAGTGATGGAAAGAGAACATGGTGAAATGATAATGTGGTTAACATCCCTGAAACATCATCACTCCTGTTCAATTATAGGAAATTAAATTAATGGGCTATATGCACGGATAAGTTCCGCATTTGACGCAAGGATGCTCGTCCCTTTCCGGTTGGAGAGATTAAAGTGGAGGAAAACGGGATTATGGCAGAATCTTCAAAATGTACTGTCCTCCCGTCTTTGAAATGAAACGTACATGCGTTTAGATGTAATTTTATATATAGTTATGTTTATTTAATATAATTTTAAAAAGAAGCATAAACAAAACGAGGGTATGGCTGTTTTATCTATTTTTGTGACTAACGTTTCTTTAGTATAACCATGGATTATAAAATTCAATATAAATTCTCTGTATTGCATTGGACTCTACGATCGGCGGAAGCTTGACATCCTTAAACCTTCACCGGAAATACCGCCATGCATAGAGCCCATTACATACCAACCAATCAGAATCAAGCATTGTGATGGTGCTTAGTTTCATTTTAAATTTAAATGATCAAAATTCTTACCGATACTATAAATAAACATAAAAATCTGTCTCGATTTCTAGCTTCTGATTTCTGTTAAATATTGTTTGAATGTGCATACGTTTCTTATTGAAACCATTATGTTCCTTTACATTTCATGTATTTCTGATAATAATTAGATATTAATACAGGACTACATTTACCATTTTCATACCATGAAATTGGCCACTCTCATTCTATGAAACAGATATGTGGCAGAACATACACTTCTGCGATCACTGACAATGACATCCATAAGCTTCATTTAGACATTCTGAGTTTATGTTTATGATCTATATTGTGTTATCGTGAACTCCTTTAGAACTGATTTTGATTTATTCTGGACACATAAAAGGATGTCAAGAGCATTATTCTTCTCTTTTAACAGCTTAACCAATGGAGACAACAAAAGATAACATGCACACACACCCACACTGGGTCTGTGATGATAACAGCAGACTATGCCTCTTCTTTTTCTTAAAGAATCAATTTATCGCTCAGTATTGTGACCAATCGCAATTTGTGACCACAGTAACCAAAACCTCTACCCTTTCCATTGATCTCAAGGTATTTAACACAACACACAATCGGGTGTCCTGAGGTCCAGAGTGCAACAGCTTCATATCAAACAATCTCTTTTATAACAGAAATATAGCAGCAGCAAATATATTTTATATATTTTAAATATATATATTCAGAAACAGCAGCAGCAAAGATTTGATTTATTTGAACTCCAGGAATAAATGTGGGATGCTGTATATAGTTTCAAGAAATCCTGCAGCACTCGACACTGTAGCTCTGCTCCAAAACCTAGTTTGTTCCTATTTATCTGGCATTAGCACATGTTGCTAAGCTAATGAAGAGATGAGGTTTTTTGCTCAGAAAATTGAACAAGTTACGGTTATTTAAAAAGGCCCCTCCATTGGCCAGCAGTGCAGACGAGACATCTAGCCTTTATTATGGATATCTATGTATTATAAGCCCAAAAACATATAGCATACACAAACACAGAGTGAAGCAGTCCATTTTATTTAGAATATTAGATCAGTTTTTAAGCAGTGCAACGTTTATGAAAGTTAAGAAATGTTTAAGTGTATGTTGACTAAGTACACACATCTATTTTTGCCTATGTTTTTGTTCATTTTCATTTATGAATTTAGCAGGTTTGTCCACCATCTTAGATATACGTTGTTGCATGCAGTGCATGCTGGGATTGCCTTATAAATGCTGTGTAGGCAGGCAACTTACTATGGATTGGAGCTGAGCTACTTTAAGGAGTCAGTTTGGGCAGAAAATCTCTAATCTCTCTCATCAACCCATTTAGAGTTAAGTATTAAAGAACATAAAAGGATTAATTCAGGAGTTAATTCGGCTCTACACTTATGGGAACAGTTTAAATGGTCTTTATTAAGGCAAGATGCATGTATGCTAACCTTATTGCTCTTTTCTTTAGTAGTGTAGGGCTGTAGAGCTTAGAAGAAGCTTCATCGACAAAGCCTGCAAAAACAAACAAGACAATCTCTTAAAAGCATGTTTAGAAATAATATGCTTCATACAAAACAGATTCGTTTCAAACCAGCTTTACATTGATATGTAAACAATGTTGGTGATTCTGTAGTTTTACAAGACAATTCACAACATCTATCCAAGAAACAACTGGTATTATACTAACATATAATAAAATGAAACATTTGTGCACACACAAACAAAATTTACTAGCTGAACTTGAATAGTTGTGTGTACTTTTATGTTGATTACAGTAAAGTTAAGCAACTCAAGTTTTCATTAGAATTGGGGAAAGCACAAATTTATCTTGGACAAACATTTTAATGGCATATTTATCCCGAGTGTCTCCACCTGGTGCCAACAGCCACATTCGATATTTAATAACATTCCACCTTAACGTCATGTTTTAGCCATTTAAAGGCATAGTTTACCCAGAAACGAAAATTGTTTCATCACTTACCCTCAAGTTGTTTGAGTTTCTTTCTTCTGTTGAACACTTCTATATATATATATATATATATATATATATATACACACACACACACACACACACACACACACACACACACACACATATATACATACATAAAATTATTTCATAATATTTAATTTATATACAATTAAATAATATAATAATATTAAATTATAAATATATATATATATATATATATATATATATATATTATAATTTAATATTATTCAATTATATTATTTATTTATATAATAATATATAAATTAAATATTATTAAATAATTATATATATATATATATATTTTTTTTTTTTTTAATGTATGTATTTGTGTTTTCAACAGAAGAAAGAAACTCATACAGGTTTGGAACAACCATAAGGGTGAGTAAATGATGATGATGATGATGATGATTTCATTTTAGGGTGAGCTATCCCTTTAAACCCATCTTAATTTTTTTTACCCCGCTGTACAGTCAACAGCTTGAGTTACTGTGTTTAACATTCTCCAGTGTTCGACTGATAAATTTACCCCCTCCAAATGGAGAACCTGGGCTGGGGAGGGTTCGCTCCAAGAACAAGCTGAGAAGAACAAAGTAAAACGTGGGTGTGTGAAGACATCCTAATTAGCTTAAATGAAGTCTAGTGGACGAGTTTTCGTCCCAGGGTTGCCAGAGAATCACTTCAGGACGCTGACAGCCACAAATTAGTTGAGTGCGATGAGAAGAACAAGGCATTGTCTAAAAATACTAGATGGGGAAGATCAGGGTGGAAAAAAGGCCCTGCTCAAAGGTTCACCCTCCTTCTTAAAACACATGTAGTTCACAGCACAGAAAGACAGACGTCTAGTAAACCACTTTTACACAAGGTTTGTGTGAAGGACTTTATGAAGCACAGCGATAATTATTACGTCCTATCATTAGCACATTTTAACACAGTGTTGACAGAAAGTCTGGGGTTATTTTTTTCATGATCAACAAAACACGTTCAGGTTCATCCACAGTGTGACAGCTGTAGCCACTACAGAGATGCGACAGATTTGGCTTAACAAAACATCTAAGACGGACAGGCTATGCATGCCTCAAACTGCTCCATTTCAACAAGACCTGATTTTTCCAATGGTGAGCTGACAGCAAGGTGTCAATAGTTTGTATGCTTAACAAAGCTGCATTTATTTGATCAAAAATACAGTATGAAAATAGATAAAAACAATAATATTGTAAAATATGATATTTAGAATAACCTTTCTTAATTTAATATATTTTTAAATAATCTATTTTAGTCATTTATTTTCCAATATAGCCATTACTCCAGTCTTCAGGTGTCACTTGATCCTTCAGAAATCCTTCTAATATGCTGATTTGCTGCTCAAGAAACATTTCTTCTTCTATTATTATTGTCAGAGCTGAAAACAGTTGAGCTGCTTAATATTTTTGTGGAAACTGTGAAACATGTTTCAGGATTCAGTGATGAAATAGAAAGTTCAAAAGAACAGATTTATTTGATATAGAAATTAATAATGCAACATTGATTAATATAATAAATTGTCACGACGTGAAATTCACTGAGAAAAAAGGAAATGTTTGCTGATAGTTTTAACATCGGTGCCAGCTACCCCATAAATATTCAGAAAGAAATAGATTAAAATTAGTTTTAAAATTGTGATCTTAGTATACAACTAGATCGGGTAAAGAAAAAATATAGAAAATGTGCTACAGAAGACTTCTTTTTATCAGCTAGGCCAAAAAGGCCAAATATTGACTGAATAAATCAGCCTAGCGATTATACATAAGTCTATCCAGAATAATTTACTTCAGAGGTTGGTTGTTTTACCTGCACATGGATAAAATTATATATGACGCCATATTAAGTGAGCTTGCCAATGATCGTGTTTTCATTTGATGAACACATATTAAAAAGGCAAACTCTATCAATTGCACGGACAAGTGTTTAATATTGGTTAATGTCGATACTGTTCTCTGGAGAGCAGACTGACTAATGGCCAATACAATATTTAGTATACAAAACAATGATGGCACATTAATAGTATAGAAAATTATTGTTGCTGAATTTAACTGAATACTTATTTCTAGGGCTGTCAAACGATTAATGTCGTGATTAATTGCATCCAAAATAAAAGTTTGTGTTTACATAATATATATGTGGGTGCACTGTATAATTATTTTATATATGAACACACACATGCTTGTCTATATATAAAAATATTTTCATGTATATACTGTATACAGATTTATATTATATATAAATATTGTATATATAAATAATATTTTTTTCTTAAATATACATACATGTGTGTATATATATATATATATATATATATATATATATATATATATATATATATATATATATATATATATATATATATATATATATATATATATATATAAATAAATAAATATATATATATTAAATAAATAATATATATATATATATATATATACTTTATAAATTAGCTTTATTGGCATGACTGTACACATTACAATATTGCCAAAGCTTGTAAACCATAGTATAACAGTGAATACATCAGATAATAACAAAGTATTATAACAACTTAAATTTAAATGTGCAAATTAAATTAATTGCAAAAAATAACGGTGTAACAGATTATAATTTCTGTGAATATATATATATATATATATATATATATATATATATATATATATATATATATATATATGCAAAATAATTATAGACAGTGCATCCACATATATTATGTAAACACAAACTTTTATTTTGGATGCGAATTAATCAACGATTAATCGTTCTGACAGCACTACTTATTTTACACAATATGTACTCAATTTCCACAAAAAAGGCACACTTTCTATTTGAAAATCTCCACTGACAGGGCTATCTATATTTCTACACTGACTCCAGGCAGAATGACCACTTTGATTCATTTGGCAACAGTCATCAGCTGATGCAGACAAATCAGTTCAGGGAAACCTTTAACACCACAAGTATTCAGACTTCTTCTGATCAATAAATCAATCATTCAAGCACAACAGAACAAGAGTAAAGCAAGAGTCATACTTGTGTTTTGTACAACTATTAAAATAAATTATGTTTTCATCAAACAATGCCAAATTAATTAAAACAAAGCCAACCATTCTGTGCCATCCTTTCTGTAACAGTAACTATTCAATCAATGATCCGGTAACGATTTTCACTCAAATCCCCATAAATCAGCCTCACTGCTTGGTAACAGTAACCGGGCACAGACAGTTCCACACTTACCTTGACTACACTGTGTGACATGGTTGAGATAGTTCGTAATCCACTGGTTTTGAAACATGTTGGAATGAAAAGGAAAGAAGAAAACAGAGGAAAGAGAGGAAAAGGACAGACAGACCTAATCACAGGCTCAGACAGACGAAGAAAGAGAGAGAGGGACCGCCACGGATGGACTCAACGTGATGGAAATGCACACAGGCAAAACTGCAGGGCTAAAGCAAACACATGGGAGGGTGGTGTATGAGAGATGGAGGTAGAGAGAGAGAGATGGAGGTAGAGAGAGAGAGAGAGAGAGGTGCTAGGCAGCTCACAGGCAGTAATCTGATTACAGGCAGAAATTAGCCTGGATGATAAAAGTGGATTGTGGGAGCACGGTAGATTCCTGGACTTATGACATGATCACTGCTACATTTACATGCGTCAGCAATCCAGGAGTCACAAATACTCGGTGATGCAAAGACGAAAGTCTTTAATTAGTCTGACCTGTTCTAAACATCTTTAAGTCAGAAAAACAAGGCAAACGAATGTGAAGCTTTATTAAAATCAAGCTGTATTATTAGGAAAATTCTATATTATTAAAATGCACACACTATCTTCCATGCAATTGAGCTTTTATGCTAATTGCTTACAAATGCAGCAGGCCATTTTGGATTTAACTTCTGTAGTCAATTTTATCCCTTAAAACCATCTTTAATCACCAAAATGACATATTTAAGAAAAAATCCTGAGAAAACAATTATTCATGCCTTAAAATAGCTTGAATGTTACTCACACCCTTGCTTCATTTAGTATTACGCAGCTCTATGAATATGCAAATTAGCCCCGTCTCTACTCACTCACACCAGCTCAGAATATCTGATTCATTCACTCAGAATACCTGATCCCACTCGGCCAACTTAATAATAGTTAATGACGGATAACGGTAATAAATATTAGCCTTTGGCTTTATAATGTTATCAAACGGCTTATAATGTGTTGCTAATGTTACACAAACCATGTTCCCGTTCCCAATCTCAGAGTCAGAGAGCTGCCTTCTAAAAATCAGCATCCTTAGAAATGCTTTTAACTTAGAAAATCAGTGGAGAAAGGCATATAGTTCACATCGTAATACATTATATACATAATTCACCCGCTATATTGCTAAATGTGCCCATAACTTTTTTTTTAGTTTAAAATTTACAAAAAATAAATGCATTTTGCAAACCGTTTTTTTTTTGTCTTATCCTGAATCAATATGGTACACTTATAATATGTGTTTATATTCAGACAATTTTAGACTGATCGGTTCAGACTTGTACCAATGTGGATTAGCTCAGTGTGTATTCATAAACAATGTTATTATGCAAGACGCATACAGTTCTGGTTTATTAACCGCTAGAACCCCAAAAGTAATGGACTGCAGCTTTAATTTTATTGACAAACTATGATGATTATTCTTGGAAATTGTTTGCCAAATCGCTAAACAGGTTTGACAACATTACTGCCAGTTAGAGCCCGACCGATAAAGGATTTTGGAGGCCAATACAAAATACAAATATTTTTTTGGTTTTAAATCCAATATCGGCCAAAATTATTATAATTTTTTTGTTTGTTCAGAAACGCGCAACAAAACATTAACAGATTTCCATAACATAAGTTATTTGTTTGTTTGAGTTTTAACTAAACTATGATGATTATTCTTGGAAATTGTTTGCCAAGTCGCTAAACAGGTTTGACAACATTACTGCTAGTTAGAGCCCGACCGATAAAGGATTTTGAAGGCCGATACAACAAATATTTTTTGGTTTTAAAATCCAATATCGGCCAATATTATTATTATTATTTTTTGTTTGTTCAGAAACGCGCAACAAAACATTAACAGATTTCCCTAACATAAGTTATTTGTTTGTTTGAGTTTGGACTAAAATATGATGATTATTCTTGGAAATTGTTTGCCAAGTCGCTAAACAGGTTTGACAACATTACTGCTAGTTAGAGCTCCGACCGATAAAGGATTTTGAAGGCCGAATACCGATACAAATATTTTTTGGTTTTAAAATCCAATATCGGCCAATATTATTATTATTTTTTTGTTTGTTCAGAAACGCGCAACAAAACATTAACAGATTTCCATAACATAAGTTATTTGTTTGTTTGAGTTTTAACTAAAATATAATGGATTTTTGCCTTATAAGCTACCTTATAATTACAATGTCAGCTTGCTTATCCCTTTACCTGCACTTTTTAAATTATTTCCATCAAGCTACATCAAACCATTTTCAATCATCAGTTGCTGCCTGCCTTTTAAAAACCTGCTATTTAGCGATTCTGAATCCATTACAGAGCGACAGTCTGCAACGCACACTTGGCGTTGTAGGATGTGTGGCGCGTTATACACGAGTGGTGGTGACGCTCTGGTGGACAAACTGTACAACTCCAACACTCATGATATAGTTGAAGCGTGATTCGTCCGTTTTTATTTTATTTTTGAAATATACATTTATCGGCCATTATAAATGCAGATACCGATATTTTAGAAAATGCTTAAAGGGTTAGTTCACCCAAAAATGAAAATTCTGTCAGAATTTAATCACCCTCAAGTTGTTCCAAACCTCTATGTGTTTATTTGTTCTACTGAAGACAAAGAAAGATATTTGGAAGAATATTTTAATCAAACAGATCTCAATCTCATTGACTACCATAGTAGGAAAAATACATACTATGGTAGTCAATGGGGATTAGATCTGTTTGCATTAAAACATTCTTCTAAGATATCTTCCTTTGTGTTCAGCAGAACAAATAAACACATAGAGGTTTGGAACAACTTGAGGGTGAGTGAATACTGACAGAATTTTTGTTTTTGAGTGAACTAACCCTTTAATATCGGCCGATAATATCGGCCTGCCGATATATTCGGTATGGCTCAACTGCCAGTGTTGTTATTTATAAATGAAACTAAAACCAATTAAAAAGCTGAAATAAAATATAAATATTAGAAGAAAATTTCATTATAAATATTAGAAGAAAATTTACATTTAAAACACGACAATATCTTTGTTATCTGCACTTGTCAATCAAACTGCCTCAAAACTCTCACTAATAAGTACTGTCGATTGCTTTGTTGCTGCAAATCACTGTTACCATGAGACAAAAGAGTGTATGACAGAATGAAAAAGCAATATGCCCACACATGCCAACACAACCTAATGAAACACTACAACTTTGGTGTGAAAGTATCATAAGCTGACATTGTCATAGTGTGCACTAGAGGGAGCACCAAGAGCCAAAGGTCCTGTGAGGTTCAGGAAACCAGTGTTTCTCAACTCCAGTCCTGGGGATCCATGCACCTACCAGCATGTTTATATTTCTCACTAATCAGCTTCCGAGTATGTAATGAGACAGCTAAAACATTCTGAGAGATGGGATTTGAGAAACACTGCACTAAACAATGTGTAAAACTCAGTCATGACATGGGAAGGGGCATAAGAACTGTAATGTTTATAACTAGCTGTCTGAATACATCTGATTTACTGGCACATTTCTATTGTACGCCACAGTACTGTGGACTATATGTAAAACCAGATAGCACATAATGTGTTTTCATCAAGCTTGACAATGTTTCAGTCCTTATTTAGAGTGATTTAATACATGGGATTGATGGTAATCATGCAATTCAGAATGCTATCTGATTACACTTCAAACAAGTACAACTATGGGTTTTTCATGATTAACTCAAGTTTAAAGATTTAGAAATTTGAGCTCTAAAATATCAGTAATAGCTGTAAAAAATGAAGAAAACCCAGTCCATACTAGCCAGAGCCTCATAACACAGCAAACATGTCCATCTCTTGTCATCTTACTGGACCACTCAAGCACTGCTGCCCTTAATAAGGCAATGTGTGATGTGATTGGCTGAGAGACCTTAAGGAGGAGTGGCTAACTTTTGTTTATCCGGCTCTGCTGTGCATGTGCTCTTCACCACACATCTATCATATTCCTTTCACTCCTGGAAGTCATACCTCTACTTTTCTCCCTTGGCCAATTCTAGGATACAAATAAACAAAACTGTACAATAAAGACGATGTATACAAGATTTTTATGTAGTTATGATCGTAGTAGTTGATGTTAAGGAGGATATATCTAATTTACCTGCGCTGACTGCAGAATTAGAGAGTACATTTGAGAGCTAAAAACACAAACAGAAATAACTAGACTCGATGCTTCCAGTGAGCCAAGGAGTTATGACTGAGTCTATTCCGGTCATTTAAAGAGTGGGTTGTGTAATAGGTCAATAAAGCAGTATATATGGACAAAACTTATAATGTGAGATGATGAAACAATAAAAGTAATATAATAATATGTGCATATCTGATATTGAGAGAGTGTAATTCATTTTCTTGTCATTCATTTTCTGCTAGATTATTAACAATAATGCACAAGTCAGTCACCATACACTCTCAATCAAACTACTAATGTGTTTCACTTCCATTCAAATGTATGGGGTCAGTGTGTATTTGTTAGAAATTAATACTTTTATTCCCTCAGGTGCTCTTTCAATTGTCCGTTTTCTGACCAGAAAAATTTTTTGTTTTGAATTTCTAAAAATCACAGCTTCATCAGAAAGTTATGAAACTTGGTGACTTTTATGGCATTGTGTATGTGAATAAAAAAATAAAAATAAAAAAAGTCACACTTGTGGTCTTCGGTCAAAAATGACCGGCCCACAGGAAATGATTGGGAAATTGACAAAAAAAAAAAAAAAAAAATTCTCTGAATTTTTGTACGTTTTATTTTTATTTTATTTTTTTACATTTTTTTTATAAAAAATCGTTTTTGAGATGGTTTCAACTATACATTCAAATCCAAAAAAAAAAAAAAAAAAAAAAAAAAAAAAATTAAAGTGTTCATAAATATCTGGGGAATTCATATGCTTCTCCATAGAGAGCGGTACATGAAAACAGTTGTGACACTGTGATTCTATGTTTTTCTCTATACTGTAACCAGATGGTGCTAATTTTCTTCAAAATATGTTGTTTTTTTTCTGAAGGCCTGAGACTCTATATTAAACTAAAACACTGCATTAATAATTAAAAAAATAATCAATCAATAAATAAAATAATATATATATATATATATATATATATATATATATACACATATATATATATATATATATATATATATATATAATTTTTATTTTCTTAATGACAAAAATAGACCATAAATATTGCATAAATATTAATAAATTCAATCAAATTGTCTCAAAATATTAAATTACAAAAGAATAAATATTACAGAACAAAAATAAAATTGCATTGGTTTTACTGGGATGGAGGAAATTAAATTTTTAGGTGTCCGGTCACTTTTGACCGGGAAGATAACAAGTGTGACTCCGAAACAAAGAGCACCTGAGGGTTAAATCAATCAAAAGCAATATTTTTAATAAAATGTATAATGCTAGCAAAGATTTCTATTTAAAATAAATGATGCTACTCTGTTTCTATTTAAATAATCCTAAAAAAAGTTTCCATATAAATATTAAGCTGCACAACTGTTTTCAACATTGATAAGAAATGTGTCTTGAGCAGCAAATCAGCATATTAGACTGATCTCTGAAGTATCATGTGACTGAAGACTGAAGGAATAATGCTGAAAATCCACATTGCATCATATAAATTGCATTTAAGATATTACAGAAAACACTGATTTTACACTATTTCAATTACTGCTTTTCTGTACTTCAATCACTGAATCAAGAGATTCAAAATATAATCAAACAATAATTATAATCAATAGATTCATATTGAACTGCATTTAGGCATTATTGTGTTATTTACAATACATCTAATTTAGCCTATCACTGTAAAAAAATATGTTTTTTAGTTAGCTTTTAACTTTGACTCAGTTAAGTATTATTTACTCAATCTTATAAGTATTTCAACTTAAAAAGTTAAGTTGACATAGTTAAAATAGTTGACCCAACAACTTATTTCAAGTAACAGACTTGAAAAGTTTAGTTGAAAGACAATAACTTACATTTTCAAGTTATCTGTACTAAAATGTTCATTAAATTTAATTTGTCATTTTCTCTCACATGATATGATCTTGTGATAAATAATGAGACCAACGTTACTGGTTTAGTGTATGTTTGGCGACACATACTCCAGTTAAGTCAACTTATATTTGAGATAGTGAAAACTTAGCATGGTAAGTTGAATTAACAAATTTAGAACCCACAAGTTGTATCAACTTACAAAATTACATTGAAATAACTAAAATGCAGAATATTTTTTTACTTGCTGAATGTATACAGGTGAAATTTCTAAGAGAAATAAAAGACAGCTGAAAAACTGAACTGCAAGTGTCGGATCCTGTTGTGTATAAGGCATCAAAATAAAAGCAGAGACTGATTTCACACATTCATCTCTCAAGGAAGTGCTAGTGCAATTGCCAAACAGCAATCTTGTTTGTTTACATGAGACAAAGTTGAACGATGGATGGGCCGCATCAAAGCATTGTGGGAACAACAGACATCACACAAATAGAAAGTTCAGTCTAAATGACCTAAGCTAGAGATTACTAAACGCTCCATGCTCAAACATAGATGACCACTACTGTTATTCACTTGACATTTATTGACATGAGCCCTTGTAAATCGCTGTAAAGCTGTGTGTTGTGCAGGAATATGCAATAGAAACAAGTAAAAATTTAAGTATACAACACCGCAGGCTGTGACACATGACTAATATTATAATAGCAATAAAAGTATCCCTGTATGGGAATATGAGAGACATCAGAAATGGACAAATCACTTCCTGAATCTTTTAAACTCCCGTTAACCTGCAGTCCCAGCTCAGCTTGGAGGAGGAGTTCGGTCAGACTACATTCTGTAGCTGTTCTGGTCTCCATCTTTCTGCCTTTATTAGGACACAGAGAGCTTACTGGCAGGATGAGGTTTGTTTAAATTACTGCTGAACTACAGACGGCACTGTGAGAACAACCATTCCAACATACTTTACAGACAGGAGTCAGGTGTGGATCTCTAACTGCCTCAAACACTAGAGGCTGGATTTCCAGATAAAGATCTGGATTGAAAGTGATTTTCTATTGGGATCCTGAGCCTGGACCGTCTCAATATGCCTTGTATCAAAACATCTATCCTCAAAAGGACTTCTCTTTTCTCATCCTCCATGAACAGTCCTTGCACTGTTTTTGTAATAGAATACTCACAATATATATATAATATATACTCACCGGCCACTTTATTAGGTACCCCATGCTAGTAACGGGTTGGACCCCCTTTTGCCTTCAGAACTGCCTCAATTCTTCGTGGCATAGATTCAACAAGGTGCTGGAAGCATTCCTCAGGGAGTTTGGTCCATATTGACATGATGGCATCACACAGTTGCCGCAGATTCGTCGGCTGCACATCCATGATGCGAATCTCCCGTTCCACCACATCCCAAAGATGCTCTATTGGATTGAGATCTGGTGACTGTGGAGGCCATTTGAGTTCAGCGAACTCATTGTCATGTTCAAGAAACCAGTCTGAGATGATTCCAGCTTTATGACATGGCGCATTATCCTGCTGAAAGTAGCCATCAGAAGTTGGGTACATTGTGGTCATAAAGGGATGGACATGGTCAGCAACAATACTCAGGTAGGCTGTGGCGTTGCAACGATGCTCAATTGGTACCAAGGGGCCCAAAGAGTGCCAAGAAAATATTCCCCACACCATGACACCACCACCACCAGCCTGAACCGTTGATACAAGGCAGGATGGATCCATGCTTTCATGTTGTAGACGCCAAATTCTGACCCTACCATCCGAATGTCGCAGCAGAAATCGAGACTCATCAGACCAGGCAACGTTTTTCCAATCTTCTATTGTCCAATTTCGATGAGCTTGTGCAAATTGTAGCCTCAGTTTCCTGTTCTTAGCTGAAAGGAGTGGCACCCGGTGTGGTCTTCTGCTGCTGTAGCCCATCTGCCTCAAAGTTCGACGTACTGTGCGTTCAGAGATGCTCTTCTGCCCACCTTGGTTGTAACGGGTGGTTATTTGAGTCACTGTTGCCCTTCTATCAGCTCGAACCAGTCTGGCCATTCTCCTCTGACCTCTGGCATCAACAAGGCATTTCCGCCCACAGAACTGCCGCTCACTGGATGTTTTTTCTTTTTCGGACCATTCTCTGTAAACCCTAGAGATGGTTGTGCGTGAAAATCCCAGTAGATTAGCAGTTTCTGAAATACTCAGACCAGCCCTTCTGGCACCAACAATCATGCCACGTTCAAAGTCACTCAAATCACCTTTCTTCCCCATACTGATGCTCGGTTTGAACTGCAGGAGATTGTCTTGACCATGTCTACATGCCTAAATGCACTGAGTTGCTGCCATGTGATTGGCTGCTTAGAAATTAAGTGTTAACGAGCAGTTGGACAGGTGTACCTAATAAAGTGGCCGGTAAGTATATGCAGTAATCTATATATGCAGAGAATATCTGGAGGATCTACTATGCCAAAATGTGATATACAATCATCGAACAATGCATGATGCAATACTGTATCCCACAATGCAATGTGCTTGATTTGAGCTTTTCAGTGTTAGTAAATCAAATAAATAATAAAACAAATCAATCTTGACTAATTTTGCTGGACTGGCAAAAGACATTAACACAAAAATAATAATAATCATATTTCAATAAATATCTTACTGCAGAATTAAGCATACAATACAATTACTGTAATGAAGTAAAACAGTAAGGAATCTCAAAATAAAAAAAAAAGTCTTATCTAAAAATATTGTAACTGCATGCCATTTACTGAATTAATCATACAATAAATGAATTGTTGTTGTATAGTGTAATTGACATACAGCTATGGAAAAAATTAAGAGACCACTGCCAAATCAGCAGTTGCTCTGGATTTATTATTTATATTATAAATAATAAATCCAGAGCAACTGTGATTAGCAGTGGTCTCTTAATTTTTTCCATAGCTGTATATTAAAATTAAATAAAAGCAAAGTAGTCTTTCAAAGATTATAGGTATGGTAGGCAATGATTTCCATTTATTAAACTGGTTGAAACTCTCTTCACATCCTGATAGTAAACAATAATTAAAGTAAATTAAACAATATTAACTGTAGAATTAAAAGTGCAAATAGTCATATTTCAAAGATTAAAAGATTACAGTTGTATGTACAAATGTATGTACACTGTAAAAAATAAACCGATAAATTTTACGGATTAAAAGACAACGGCAGCTGTGGTTGCCAGAACTTTACAGTTAAAAATACGGTAGGAACGTTAATGGTTTTACAGACATAACTTAAAATTTACAGTAAAAAAACGTATTTTATTTTCTGATAAAATGTTAATTTACCAACTTGACGTATTGATATACGTTTTAGACCATTGTAATACACTGACAACCAACAATCATCACAGCGGAGATGAGAGTTACTCATTACAAGTGAATACTTATATATATTAATACTTTTTTAAAGAAGCTGCACAGTGTCATTCACACAAACATTAAACACCATCATGGTAACACACATTAAATAAAAAAAATGCAATAAACATTAATTTAACAACATTAAATGTAACATAAAACCCTAATGTACATAACTGATTAGAAAAAAACAATAAAACTATGAGGAACCATAGTTATTTAAAAAAAATACATAAAATGTGAAGCTTCACACAGGGAATTGTGGGAATGTCAATTTATGGTTTTTCACTGTAAATCATACAATGATTTGTTCTTTTTCACTTTCAAAAACTGTAAATTTAACGGTATTTTACTGTAAAATTATATCACAATTATTTAACGTGTATAATACGGAAACTTTCTGTTAACCAATTAACGGTTTTGCACTGTAGCATTTTTACAGTATTTTACTGTTAAAATCACGGTTTGAAGGGAAAACTCTAAACTAAGCAGTTTACAGTATAAAGTGTATGTAGTATGCAGTACACTATATTCCATTTCAAACACAGCACACATCGTTCTCTCTAAGGTTTACAAATCTCGAGGACTCGCATTCTCTGCTCTTATAAGGTTGTGAAGAGTCTGAATTAGTCTCAGGCCTCACCACCACCACATGAAATTTATTCAAGAGTTGTTCTTGGATCAGTTTGGGGAAATAGCTGATCTTGCATCAACAGCCACTCTAAACAGGAAGTAATGATAAAGATCTACACAAGGAATTAATCAAACATCAGTTCATTTGAGCTGTTACTCAAAACCTGCAGTATGCTCCTTCATTTTTCTTCTGCATTGCAAAACCCCTCCATTCTTCAATCTCTCTTGTAATCCAAAAACAACTACAGACAAGAACTCATAAACATCCAAAGCATTGTCAAACACAGCTGACGAATAGCTGAAATCTGCAATTGGCCAAAGCTTCAATCTGAACCAAGAGGGCATGATTTGGCTGGTTAGCATGGCCAGTTTCCCCTGCTGGCAGATGCCATAACTACACCATCATCCTCCCCTTACTGCCATTCAAAAGTGAGAGTTGAATTTTGACATTACCGTCAGGATATTATTATCCTACTGCCCTATAACATCTCGAACCTCAAACGCATGCTAGCAACAAATTCAACTTCTATTTGGAGAGATGTCAGATGTTTCGGAAAGATGTTACTCAACCCAGAGCAGGGAAAGAGCCACAGCTGAACCTCAAAGGACAAAGACAGACTGCGGTGAGCTGCAAACAATACCAGTGGGAGTGGGAGATTTATGGATGAATTCTATTCAGACTCTGTAGCAGTTAAATCAAATGGTGACACATTGCAGAGCTAATGTGATAAGGACGACACACACACACACAGAGAGAGAGAGAGAGAGGAGCAAAGCATGGCTTTGCAAACCAAAACAAATAGAGTTACAATGTTTGCACACTGTCACTATAGAAGATTATTGTTAAAGTTATCATGAAAAATGTAGAGCGGGACCTGGTTTTGTCCATATTGAATTGATTGGAAGGTTGTGGTTTCCGATCTCATGTGTGAGTGACAGGTTGTCTCGCCTTCACGCCAGTAAACGCATCATGAGAGAAGAGACGGTTTGTTGCTGCAATAGGGAGGGGATGTTATTTTGATAAAAAGATTACTATAGCATCAATTTAAAATAATGATGTGCATGGATAAATCATATATAACACTGCAGTATTCCATAAAAAAAAATTGATTTCATGGTGATACAGGCTGGTCTGGTTAACATCTTGTTCATTCTCCAGCATCAGTTTTGCATGCATCAGAAAATGAAAATGTACAGAAAATCTTTTCTGAAGTGGAATATCTACAAAACATATCCAGCCTTACAGGTTTTACATTTCACTTCTGATTTAGCCTGATCATAAACTCAGCAAAAAAAGAAACGTCCCTTTTTCAGGACTGTGTATTTCAACAATAATGTTATTAAAATCCAAATAACTTTACAGATCTTCATTGTAAAGGGTTTAAACAATGTTTTCCATGCATGTTCAATTTACTATAATCAATTAATTAACATGCACCTGTGGAATGGTCTTTAAGACCTTAACAGCTTACAGAGAGTAGGCACTTAAGGTCACAGTTCTAAAAACGCAGGACACTAAAGAGACTTGTCTACCGACTGTGAAAAACACCCAAAGAAAGATGCTGATGCAAAGAAAGATGTTGGATCGCAGGGTGAGGGCTAGGGCCATAGGGCCCCCCAGAAATGTCCAGGAACTTGCAAGTGCCTTGGTGGAAGAGTGGGGTAACATCTCACAGCAATAACTGACAAATCTGGTCCAGTCCATGAGGAGGAGATGCACTGCAGTACTTCAAGCAGCTGGTGGCCACACCAGATACTGACTGGTACTTTTGATTTTGAGCCTCCCTTCATTCAGGGACAGATTATTCTCTTTCTGTTAGTCACATGTCTGTGAAACATTTTTAGTTTATGTCTTATGGTGTTGACCCTTTTAGTGTTCATACAAATATTTACACACATTAAGTTTACTGAAAGAAAAAAACAGTTGAAAGTCAGAGGACGTTTCTTTTTTTGCTGAGTTTATAAAATCCAGAAAAGCCGCACAACATTTATGGCACCAGATCTTCATCCACAGATCCTTCATAAATTATATGGATTAATAGATTAAAATCCTATCACAATACATATCACAAAACCTCATGATAAGAACATGGTCATAAGTACATTCTGTAATAATATATGAAGAGTTCAGATGCAAAAGCCTCTAAATGCCATTTGAACTTTTCTTCTAAAATGATCATTTTTATCAAGCTTGTATATTAAAGTTCAGTAATTTCACTTAAATGGCAATGAAAGATCACCTATTAATTGTCATTTAAGTGAAATTACTGAACTTAAATATACAAGCTTAATAAAAATGGTCATTTTAGAAGAAAATTTCAAATGGCATTTAGAGGCTTTTGCATCTGAACTCTTCATATGCTAGTGCAAAATGCCCGTATTTAGCGATATCTTTTGCATTTCTAATCCAAACAACGTCAAACTCGGCACTGCACTTACTCGTGTCAAGTTTGAGATCCATCGGACTAACGGTTAGAGGGATATACGATTAACAGTCAGACACACACACACACACACACACACAGACAGACGTCCCTGTAATTTATAGATAGATAGGCCTAAAAATAAAAATTTAACAATTCTAGAAAAAAATCATAATTTCTTTTAAAAAAAGAAATAAATACTTTTATTCAGCAAGGTTGAACTTTTAAAAGACTTTTAGGTCACCACAAGCTATTTTCAATGTCAATAATAATACAAAATGTTTATTGAGCAGCAAATCAGCATATTAGAATGATTCAGCTGGAAATTCAGCTTTAACATCACAGAAATTATTACAACTAAAGTTTTTAATTGTATAATATTTGACAATATTACTGTTTTTACTATGTTTCAGATTAAATAAATGCAGCCTTGATGAGCATAAGAGACTTTCAAAAACATAAAAAATAATAATAATAAAAAAAAACCTAACCTTCGAACCAAACCTAAACTTTGAAAAAGTAGTGTATATAGTGCAACCCTATAATTAAATAATGAATTAATCCAGCGGTTAAATATATATTATCCTAAACATCCATCATCCATCCTCAAATATATGTATTTATATATATATATATATATATATATATATATATATATATATATATATATATATATATATATATATATATATATATATATATATATATATATATATGTATTTTTATATATATCTGCTTTAAAAAATATAGATAGACAATAACAAGAACTCTGAGACAAAGTACAACGAAAAAAGAAAACAGAGGGGTTAAGTGTCGACACTATAAGTGTTGATATCTGTTTGTTTTGACAGAAAGGGCAGGTGCAACTACTTCAACAGCTGCAAAACCACAGTCTGGCTCCAGGCCTCATAGACTGACACACACACACACGCACGGTGCCATGTATATGGACTGCTTAGTGCCCTTTACGACCTCATAACCACAGTGACTGTGCAGACCACCAATTGCATACAATTACCCAACTGGTGCACATTTTTGCCCGGTACACATTGTACGATTTTGGACTGTCCCAGACGTAAGATGACCGATCGTGGCGATTTCTGTGGTCGTCGCGCCTAAACAGTGGACCTCCGTCGTACAGCGAGAGAGGTTCAAAGACAGCCGTGTTACGTTCATAAAACCAAAGATAGCCCGAGATCATTTCCTGACAGTGACCCTTCAGAGCTCATCTAGTTTGCTAGTTTCCCAGAATTGCAAACCATATTCAGAAAAGGCTTGACCAAGACCACATAATGGCTCTGTTTGACAAAGCAGAACAAATTTGAGCAAATCATTTTGTAAAACTACTCTTACATAAATCGCTGTGACAGTTTTGCAGTTGTTTTGGACAAAGCATCTGCTAAATGAATTAATATGTAAATGCAGATTGTTTTTACGAGCAATTTACACAGAAATCTGATCATGTTTCATAAATGAAGCCCAGTGATTCTAATGTTACCAAATAAACTCCCACACCTGTGCATCTGAACTGTAACTATCTCCAAAAGTTAGATCAATAAAAATTACTTCCCTCTCTTCACTCTTAGTTGAATAATTCATGAGTAACCTTTGGACAAATCATTTATATAGTTAATGCATTGGCATTATACCAAGTATTTTGAGAATTGGATAAATTTGCTTGACATTTATAATATTTTAAAATACAGTTACTACTGTTTTACTGTATTTTTATGAAATAAATGTAGCCTTAAACACTTAACTAATCCATTTTTTTTTAAATTTCATTAAACCACATTGCCCAACACTGTATGGCTCTAGACCTGAGCATGCTCTTTTTCTTAAGGTAGAAGCTCATCTTCAGCGCAGGGTACAGTTTCAGTCACTGAGTTTATGGAGTTTAAGCCAGGGTCATATCTTAAGGTCTGCTGGATCAGGGCTCTAGAGTGCAGACCATTTTGGTCGCAAATGTGACCAAAATTTGTAAGGGTGCGACCAAAATTTTTCCTAGGTCGCACCCAGTGCACCTAACGTTCTCGCTCGATTGCATCCGCTGACTCTCCACAAACGCGTCTTTTGTTCTCCGTGCACGTATGGTAAATGCTCTGTGGTGTGAGATACGAAATAAATCGCGACCTGAACACCAGAGAATCAGTAATGGCAATCAGCAGCAGAAAAAACAGACGAGACAAAGAAACTTTTAAAAATGTTGGCTACTTTTTAGGGCCAGGTAAAATATATTCTCATATTCAAAAACTAATTCTCTTTTACGAACCCGTTGGGCTATGCTGTTTTCAGTTGATGAATGAATGGAAGATTGTACGCGTAACGCGCATCTCATCCAATAAACCGCAATAATCTTTGTGCTTTGTTACTATTGATATGAAACAAAGTCTCAGATTTCAAATTAGGTCAATTTTCTTACGAAATTCACAAACATAAATAGTGTATTGACGCTGTGACGTGAGATCGCTCTGGCTCAGCTCAAGAGAATCAGCTCAGCTCAACTACATCTTATTTGTTTTTAAAAGCATTTACATAATATATATGAATAGATATGGCGCTTGATAAAAAGGTGACCTTGAACTTGTGGCGTTAAAGGTGACGCGAGACGAGAAAAAATTTGAGTGCACCTAAATTTTGTGCTGGTGCACCTAAATAAAAAAGTTAGGCACACCAGTGCAACCAAGGCAAAAAGTTAGTCTGGAGCCCTGTGGATCAATCTTTATTCTTAAGTAGCATGATGTAATATGAATCATGGCTCATGGTGCATGTATCTGAGCCTAAAATATTGCAGAATCTTTAGTCTAAATAATCAGAGAAAGGGAATCTATGCAGTGCATTTATTTATATACCTCCAAATTCACATACAAGCAGAAATAATCAGTAATTAACACCTGCCGCCTGGGCTGACCTCAATGACAACATAATGAAAATACTTTTAAAAAGCAAGTGCTTGTTAGTGAACATAACCACCCACAGGAGCAGGTGGTTTTCTTGATGCGGTTGCACGCTCCTCCAGACATCGCAAACATAAACACACATGGGATACCAGGCTTAGACACACCGGCATATGTTGGCACAGCCCTCAGACACACTCCGGTTACAACCCTGCAGTTAACAGCTGATTCTTAGATGAGCTTCAGACGACTTGAGGCCACAGCGAGCCCTAACCTTCATGTTTATGAGCAAAACAGTGCAAAAAATCTCAATGTATCAAGTCAAGCAAAATATCAATTCAACGTCCCAACCCTCAGTTTTACAAATGAACATCAATGCAAATCAAATAACAAACTTGTTAATTGTGATTATTCTGAAAGAAATGTTCTTAAGAAAATCTAAATGTTTCCCGTCCATGTAAAACTTGAGGCCACAATGCTCAAGTGTTGTTGGTGGTTGCTAGGGTGTTCCAGGTGGTTGCTAGGTGGATACTTAAATATACTCCACCCCAAATCTCTAGTTCAAAAAACATGAAAATTACTTTTGCGTAAACATACACGCCACTTTCAAGTCAAGTGGCGTGTTATCTATATGCATTTTGAGCCATCTGCGTGTATGTCTATGCCGTTAATTCCGCGTGTATGTACACGCCGTTAAATGTCCAGAGCGAAACGAAGCAAAATGTAGATCTACATCTGGGGAGTGATATTTTTTTCCTAGGATGGTAGGGAAAGACTCATAAATGGTATTAACCCCAGTGACAGGTAGGTTTAGGGACGGGGTTGTGGTAGGTCATACATTTATATATACAGTAATGTACCGTTAAGTCAACGGCGTTCAGTAAACACGCTGAAAAACAATTATGCGTGTTGATAGCACGCCAAAAATGGAAATACGAATCGGCGTGTCATATATACGCCATTTCATGAGATCAGTCCCGAGTTTCTAGATATATTCCTATTGGAGGTGATGGCGCAGTGGATAAGACACATGCCTTTGGTGTGAGACCCCCAGGTTATAATCCACTGTGAGACACTTAACCCCTAGTTGCTCCAGAGGCGTGCGACCTCTGACATATATAGCAATTGTAAGTCGCTTTGGATAAAAAGCGTCAACTAAATGAATTAATGTAAAATAGATTGGCTGTCTCTAAAACATGAAGAAACAGGAAAAATTGTGTGCGTTTTATGGCTTATAAGTGAAATAAACAATTTAACACAGAAATAATGAAACTAAATTTAATAAACAAACGAATAAATAATCAAGTAATTAAATACACACAAAAATGCTGGGTTGTTTTAACCCAAATTTGGGTCAAATATGGACAAACCCAGCCTTTGGGTTTTAATTACATTTTTAACCCAACGTTTGGGTTTGATCATATTCGACCCAAAATTGGGTTAAAACAACACAGCATGAGTTTATAAAAAGATGGACGAACATATTAGAATTCATTATTTCAACTGTTCCAACAAACATTCTCTTTAATTCCACTAACTATCAAAGCACACACTCAGGATTGGTGGATGCCATAGACAACGAGGGTTACATCAATTCTGCCATACAAAGCCAACCAGATGAAAGCATATCTTCCAAGACAAGATTCAGATGGATGGATGTGGATCTTTATCTCTGTATACTCTGGTTTCACACATCACCAATAAAAAGTTCCTGGATGCTTTAGTAAGAATCCCAATTCTACCATCACCAGTTCCAAAGCAAGGTCAGGACACATATGCTCAACAAACACCAAATCAGAACGTCATTTGGTAAAGAAACCATGCAGTACAATCAGCAACAGAACATTCAACAATTATAGGAGATTCCGACAAAATATACCTGTTGAGCTGTAAGAGACGGACGCCGACGAGAATCACGGACACATGCTTCCAAACCTGTCCATTGTCCAGCAGGGAACGGATCAGAGTGGGTTGGAGTCACAGGGGGATTACGCTATCATGGGGCTTAATAAAGCCGGCTCAGCCTGAGGGCTTACGGCTGCCGCCACACAGAGACGGAGAAACAAGAAGGGAGGAAGATGGAAATGGTACTTACTTGTAACTTCCTCGAGAAGCTTCGCAAGTTCATGTGTAGAGTCCAAAAGCAACTAAAGCAAATGCAACAGTCTCTAAAGAGTGTTTTGTATAAAGTGACCGTCAGTTTGTGAATGATGAGAGGTGAAGAGAGAGCAGACGCCCATCATACTCCACCCTAAAAACGAAGGGATGCTGATCCATGTGAAGGAAGGATGTAAAAGAATAGTGTTGACGATAGACGGGAAGAAGGGAAAAGGGGGAGGGAAGGGGGGAAAGGGGATTTGGAAGGATACGGATAAATAGGATACGGCAGCCAATTAAAGAAAACAACACAACAACACAGGTAAAGAAATGATCAAATTCCAACGGCGTCCTAATCCAGAAGAATATTCCATGAGAAGTGGTCACTGAAAATCCGCAGGTGGCAATTCTCTGAATATGCCTGTTCAGTTAACAACTCCAGAGTGACAGTCTATTGAGAGTCATGCTAGTGCACATGCTCACACACTCGATCAGAGGTAACCTCAACCAGTGGACTCCATGTATGGCCTGAGAACTGAGTCCTACAGGGAATCTGCCATAAATAGACTGTGGGGTTGAGAGACCCAAGGATTGAATCAGCTGTTAGATCAACAACCTCACCAGACTACCAGAGATAGACACACACATGGATTCGGACAGAACGCATAAGGGATGGATGAATTGAAATATCAATACTTCCGATTTGATCACATAAACCATTGATCCTTTGAACATCGAAGTGTTTTGTTAAACTGTATTAAATTAGTTAGCAGTAAAATCAATGTGCATCATTGGCATGGTTAAATAATTTAAAAATAGTGTTTCAAATGTTTCAAAGAGCAAATAGTGTAGCATTTATTAAAATAGAATTGTGCAATTTTTCTTGTGAGCATTTAAATTTAAAGTGGTTATACTTTAAAAAGTAGTTAGTTAATGAATTCAGCATTAAAATCAATGTGCATCCTAAGTTGCAAAGAGCAAACTCATTTAAATTGAATAATGCAAGATTTGTTGTAAGCTTATTTCAAAGAAAAGTGGTTAAAAAAACTAGCTATAATATTGAACATGGATAATTAATTATTTTGCATTGAAATTAATGTGCTGCATTTATTAAAATGCAATTGTGCAATATTTCTTCCAAGTTTTATTTTGATTAAAAATGGTGAGAAATTATACATATGCATGCTAACTTGCAATTTAGAAATTATGTATTATGACAAAAATAATGGGTTTCAATTATATTTATACAAACCTTTTTTTATCATCTGAAAAACCGAATAACGATATTGCATCAAATGGAAAAAAGTGGACAAGGGACCAGCCCTCTCTTTGGCCTCGAGTGTGTCAGTGAATGCCGACTCATTGCCAGAGCGGATCAGGCTGCAGGTGGGCACTGAGCCCCGCTGGGTGATCTGAACCTCAGCTCTGAACAACTTTTATGACCAATGTGGATATCTGACCAGCACATGGTCACGCTGCTTCAGTATCACTTTCATACACACTTCGACCTGCTCAAGCTCACTGACAAACTTACGAAACACCCTTGAATGTTTTTCTCGACAAAAACGGCAGAGAATGGCATCTGTTTGAGAAGTGTATCATTACACAACTTTATCAAAATTAAAGCAACACAAAGTAACTTTTCCTGTCACCCTACAGGTTGGAAACGGAATTGTCCATTACCGCTGTTGTAAACATTTTAGCCTACCACAGCCTACTGTCGCACACACACTCGTTGTTTATCCAGCACCGGCTTTGGAATGAACGATGTCCAAAGGTAGAGTTTGTTGCATGATTTCATGGAAGTAGGGATGCACCGATATGACATACCGATAACCGATAATTCTTTATATTTGAAAGCCGATAACCGATATTTTGGCCGATAAATCTAAACCCAAATTTTTTGACAATTTTAGATTTTCCTCATTAAAAGCCAAGATACAAAAACAATTATGATGTTCTTATTTTAATGTTGTGTAGCCGATATGACAGACTTGCGCTGCACATTTTGCGTTTTAACTGAATTTTCCTTTTTTAAAGTGATTTCAATCGTATTTCAAGCAATTTTAAAAAGCATCATGTTGAACAGTGCACATCTTAAGTGCCTCAGCTCAAGGAAATAATACATTATTTATCGGCTTTTAGATATCGGCTAAATGTTCTTTGTTGGGCCGATAACGATAACGTTAAAAATTAGCATATATCGGCTGATACCGATAATGTGGCCGATATATCGTGCATCCCTACATGGAAGTATGATGTATTGCTACAGTACATCAGAAACGAAGAAAAACAAAATAATGACTTGTAACGCTAGGCGTAAAGCAAGACAAATCTGTAGTTTTCTTATGTCTCATTAGAACTACAGAAACGCGACTTGATCTGGAAATCTTACATGGTGTGGATATAACAGATATCACTGTAAAAAAATATTTTCAAGATTTGTTATCACAACATTTTTTCTTTTGTCAAATCAACTTAAATAATTTATTTAGTTCAGATAACTTATTATTTTGAGTTTCTGATGATTAAATCATCAGCAACACAAAGTAACTTTTCCTGTCACCCTACAGGTTGGAAACGGAATTGTCCATTACCGCTGTCGTAAACATTTTTAGCCTACCACAGCCTACTGTCGCACACACACCCCTCCTTGAACTGCCACCTTAACGTGGTGGAGGGGTTTGAGTACCCGAATGACCCTAGGAGCTATGTTGTCTGGGGCTATATGCCCCTGGTAGGGTCTCCCAAGGCAAACAGGTCCTCAGGCGACGGGTCAGACTAAGAGCGGTTCAACACCCCTTATGATGGAAAGTATAACAAGGACCGTGACGTCGCCCGGTATGGCGCAGCCGGGGCCCCACCCTGGAGCCAGGCCCGGGGTTGGGGCTCGTATGCGAGCGCCTGGTGGCCGGGCCTCTTCCCACGGGGTCCGGCCGGGCTCAGCCCGAAGGAGTGACGTGGGACCGACTTCCCGTGGGCTCACCACCTGCAGGAGGAGCCATAAGGGGCCGGTGCAGAGAGGATCGGGCGGCAGTCAAAGGCAGGGGCCTCGCGACCCCGATCCCTGGACACGGAAACTAGCCTTAGGGACGTGGAATGTCACCTCGCTGGCGGGGAAGGAGCCTGAGATTGTGCGTGAGGTTGAGAGGTTCCGACTAGAGATCGTCGGGATCACCTCTACGCATGGCTTGGGCTCTGGAACCACACTCCTTAGAGAGGATGGACTCTTCACCACTCTGGAGTTGCCCATGGTGAGAGGCGACGGGCTGGTGTGGGTTTGCTTATAGCCCCCAGCTCAGCCGCCATGTGTTGGAGTTTACCCCGGTGAACGAGAGGGTCGTTTCCCTGCGCCTACGGGTCGGGGATAGGTCTCTCACTGTCGTTTGTGCCTACGGGCCGAACGGCAGTGCAGAGTACCCGGCCTTCTTGGGGTCTCTGGGAGGAGTGCTGGAAAGTGCTCCGACTGGGGACTCCGTCGTTCTACTGGGAGACTTCAACGCTCACGTGGGCAATGACAGTGACACCTGGAGGGGCGTGATTGGGAGGAACGGCCCCCCCGACCTGAACCCGAGTGGTGTTCAGTTATTGGACTTCTGTGCTAGTTACAGTTTGTCCATAACGAACACCATGTTCAAGCATAAGGGTGTCCATCAGTGCACGTGGCACCAGGACACCCTAGGTCGTAGGTCGATGATCGACTTTGTGGTGGTTTCATCTGACCTGCGGCCGTATGTCTTGGACACTCGGGGTGAAGAGAGGGGCGGAGCTGTCAACTGATCACCACCTGGTTGTGAGTTGGATCCGATGGCGGGGGAGGAGGCTGGACAGACTCGGCAGACCCAAGCGTACTGTAAGGGTTTGCTGGGAACGTTTGGCCAAATCTCCTGTCAGAGAGATCTTCAACTCTCACCTCCGGCAGAGCTACGACCAGATCCCGAGGGAGGCTGGAGATATTGAGTCTGAGTGGACCATGTTCTCCACCTCCGTTGTCGAAGCGGCTGCTCGGAGCTGTGGCCGTAAGGTCTCCGGTGCCTGTCGAGGCGGCAATCCCCGAACCCGGTGGTGGACACCGGAAGTAAAGGATGCCGTCAAGCTGAAGAAGGAGTCCTATCGGGCCTGGTTGGCCTGTGGGACTCCGGAGGCAGCTGACAGGTACCGGCAGGCCAAGCGGACTGCGGCCCGGGTGGTTGTGGAGGCAAAAACTCGGGCCTGGGAGGAGTTCGGTGAGGCCATGGAGAAGGACTATCGGCTGGCCTCGAAGAGATTCTGGCAAACTGTCCGGCGCCTCAGGAGGGGGAAACAGTCCCCTACCAATGCTGTTTACAGTAGGGGTGGGCGGCTGTTGACCTCAACTGGGGATGTCGTCGGACGGTGGAAGGAATACTTCGAGGATCTCCTCAATCCCGCCGTCACGTCTTCCATTGAGGAAGCAGAGGCTGAGGGCTCAGAGGTGGACTCGCCCATCACCATAGCTGAGGTCACCGAGGTAGTCAAGAAACTCCTCGGTGGCAAGGCACCGGGGTGGATGAGATCCGCCCTGAATACCTCAAGTCTCTGGATGTTGTGGGGCTGTCTTGGTTGACACGCCTCTGCAGCATCGCGTGGCAGTCGGGGACAGTGCCTCTGGGATGGCAGACCGGGGTGGTGGTTCCTCTTTTTAAGAAGGGGGACCGGAGGGTGTGTTCCAACTACAGGGGGATCACACTTCTCAGCCTCCCTGGGAAAGTCTATGCCAGGGTACTGGAGAGGAGAATACGGCCGATAGTGGAACCTCGGATTCAGGAGGAACAGTGCGGTTTTCGTCCGGGCCGTGGAACACTGGACCAGCTCTATACTCTCTGCAGGGTGCTGGAGGGTTCATGGGAGTTTGCCCAACCAGTCCACATGTGTTTTGTGGATTTGGAGAAGGCATTCGACTGTGTCCCCCGAGGCGGCCTGTGGAGGGTGCTCCGGGAGTACGGGGTCCGGGGTCCTTTGCTAAGGGCTGTCCGGTCCCTGTATGCCCGAAGCAGGAGCTTGGTTCGCATTGCCGGTAATAAGTCAGACTTCTTCCCAGTGCATGTTGGACTCCGGCAGGGCTGCCCTTTGTCACCGGTTCTGTTCATAATTTTTATGGACAGAATTTCTAGGCGCAGCCAGGGGCCGGAGGGTGTCAGGTTTGGGGACAACGCAATTTCGTCTCTGCTCTTTGCAGATGATGTTGTCGTGTTGGCCCCTTCACACCAGGACCTTCAGCATGCACTGGGACGGTTTGCAGCCGAGTGTGAAGCGGCTGGGATGAGAATCAGCACCTCCAAATCCGAGGCCATGGTCCTCAGTCGGAAAAGGGTGGCTTGCTCACTTCAGGTGGGTGGAGAAATCCTTCCTCAAGTGGAGGAGTTTAAGTATCTTGGGGTTTTGTTCACGAGTGAGGGAAGGATGGAACGGGAGATTGATAGACGGATCGGTGCAGCTTCTGCAGTAATGCGGTCGATGTACCGGTCTGTTGTGGTGAAGAAGGAGCTGAGCCGTAAGGCAAAGCTCTCGATTTACCGGTCAATCTACGTTCCTACTCTCACCTATGGTCATGAGCTTTGGGTCATGACCGAAAGGACAAGATCCCGGATACAGGCGGCCGAAATGAGCTTTCTCCGCAGGGTGGCTGGGCGATCCCTTAGAGATAGGGTGAGAAGCTCGGTCACTCGGGAGGAGCTCAGAGTAGAGCCGCTGCTCCTCCACATCGAGAGGGGTCAGCTGAGGTGGCTTGGGCATCTGTTCAGGATGCCTCCTGGACGCCTCCCCGGGGAGGTGTTCAGGGCACGTCCCACTGGGCGGAGGCCCCGGGGAAGACCTAGGACACGCTGGAGAGACTATGTCTCCCGGCTGGCCTGGGAACGCCTCGGTGTCCCCCAGAAGAGCTGGAGGAAGTGTCTGGGGAGAGGGAAGTCTGGGCATCTCTGCTTAGACTGCTGCCCCCGCGACCCGGTCCCGGATGAAGCGGAAGAAGATGGATGGATGGATGGATGATTAAATCAATCTCCTTCATTGTATTAACTCACGTTTTCAATTTCAATCAACTTAAAAATTTAAGGCCGCCAGGTTACTTAATTTTTTAAGTTAAACCAACAATATTTTTTACAGTGCGCAAGCGATTCCAGAAGTGCCTTTCACCCTGTTAAGACTTGAACCACTGAAACGATTTTGGAAACATTATTTTAAGGTAAAAAAAATAAAATCTTACTTAGTGTTGCTTTAAGACTCATGCCAAGGTAATGACAAGGTGAACTTTTTTTCCAGAGAACTAATAATTATGCTCATAGTTATAAACTCAGAAGTATGTATATCCCAAAAGAAAACACAAGCATCCTTTTAATTTATAACCTAACTAATCACACCTTATTCTGACATATGGGTGAAATTTACAAAACCTGTCATTTTTAAGACCAATGATGATTTAAAAAAAGTATTATAGCATTTTAAAGAGTAATAATGACTGAGAATATAATTAGTAAGCATATACAAAATATCGTATTAATTTAATTTGTGTTTTTTTTTAAATTCACCCATTCAGGAAAAACTCCAACCACGTAAAAAGTTGCATAGCAACAGATAGATGGGGTAACAAGTGACTGTATCTAGAAAGACTTATGAAAAAAATTAAATAAATGATGGAACAAGTCCCTCCCAAACACACTGTACACTAAGGAAGAGAGTCATCTGCTGGACAAATCATGCTACAACAATAATTAAATGCAATGATAATTACTTAACTCATTTCTTGAGGAAGAAAATGAAAGAAATAAAAATATTGTTAATTGTGCAATCAGTAAGTTTTAATAACCCTATTTTTCCAGTTATGTTTAAATTAATCACATGACAAATGCACTTGTGCATACATTAGGGTACTTATTAAACTTTTAGGCATTCGTATGCAAAAGCCAAATTTTGATTTGCAACCAAAAATGGTTGTCTTTGGTGATAATTGGCAGTGAAGCTACTCATTACGGTAATGCATCAAACTGTAGCACCCAGCGCTGTGTTTCACAAAAGCATTGTATGCCTAATCAACGTAAAACCATTGCCATCAAAAGTCTCTACGATCAACTTAGCTCACAATGCTTTTGAGCAATGCAGCCTAGTACCAAGAGCACCGGGGTCACGTAGTGTGAGACAATTATCCACTTGTCAATGGCCGGCTTCAATCACAGGGGGAAGGTGTTAGTCTTCATGAGCTTTATCCATGTCCACACATGCAGCATGGGACCAGGAAGAGGGAAGCTGATTATTGCCTCTATGGACTTCAATGCTAAGGTAAACTCATTCAAGCGGTTTAACTTCAGCTGCTTGAACAGAAAGCACCAAAATGCATGTGCAGCATTAAGTTGTATTTGTTCGGCCTGGTCATGTGCACCCAAAAACACATACACACACTGTACTGTAGCCTATGTCCACAAGCAATATGGCTGTTTTTCTAATGCGCTTATAAGATTATAAAATAAGGCATTTATAAGCAGAAGTATAAGGACGTTTTTGTTTAAATTTAAACAACATTACATAGGCAACTTAAATAGCTATTGTAAATCTATAATCTTAATGAACTTTATACAAGCAAATAAAGATGCATGTACTAACATTGCTTTTGTTCCAACTGCATCATCAAAGGATAATCATTTCTAAAATATGTTTGTGCAAATTTAACTTCAACACCTTTGTCTATTATTAAATTGAGCTTATACCCTACCTACATACTATATATAAAAACTCATTTCAGCATCAGTAATTTCTAATTACAAAAATGAAGTGCAAGTCATCTCTGGCTGGAAGTTATCGTTTGCAAATTCAGATACTGAAACACAGTCACCCAACCCAGAGAAGTCCACAAACTAATTCAACAATTAAACATTTTTTGTCTAAAGTTAATATCAACACAACAAATCCTATGTATGCCCTCGAGTTTATGCCTCACATAAAGAGAAAAGGCTTTTACGCTACCGTTTAACCTTTTTAAACAATAATAAACACCTCTTAAATATTACAAACTTTCAATTTAGACTCAAGTACCAAATAACGTTGCAAAGGCGATATTAGTATTCTTACCTTTAAAATTCTTACCTCTGCTTTACACTTTATCGAGTGTTTTGGGGCATTTTTTTCCGTTCGTTTCATTCACACCGTCTAACGTACTTCAATCCCGCGGGATCAAAACGTTTTGGTGGCATTAATGCCTATGATTAATGTCGATAAACATGAGCTCGAGATTTCCTGTGAAATCAACCAATGACAGAACAACATCATTGCAATTGGTTGAAGCCGGAGCTAAAGTAGTTGTCACACGGTAAGCTATGTTGAATCCAGTTGTCATTTTAACATTAAGTTGTCATGTAGGCTAGGCCTAGGTTATTTTATAGGCGACATTTTATTAACGCAATTTAACTGCAGGTTATGTTTGCTAAGTTTGGTAACGTTAGGCTAGCCTTTTGTTACCTTTTCCATTTTTGTTGTTTTGAGTTTAAATTAGCCTGGAAATCTAATAAATAGCCTAATATACATGTTTTAAATACATATATATTATGGGATGCCATCATAATCAGTGCCCAAGTTTGGTAACGTTAGGCTAGCCTTGTTACCTTTTCCATTTTTGTTGTTTTGAGTTTAAATTAGCCTGGAAATCTAATAAATAGCCTAATATACATTTTTAAATACATATATATTATGGGATGTCATCATAACCACCCGTGAGGAATATTAGGTGATGTAAAAAGTGTAACTTTTCTTTCTTTCTTTTTTTTTAAGAAAACGTTTGTTTCTTCGTTCATTTATGCAAATGAATGCATTACTTTCTCTAAAAGGTCCTAATGTATGGAAGTGTATGCTTATGCATTCACTTGAAGAAAAAAACTCTGTTTTTCTGAATTAACGAGTTTTTGCTCTGTTTTTTTCTGAATTAATGACTTGATTGTCTCAAACATTAGTGAAAAACATTTTTTTTTCAAGAAAAATGTATGAGATAATCAACTCGTCAATTCAGAAAAACAGAGCAAAAACTTTTTTCCATGAGAAATTATCTCGTAATTCTAGAGATATTAATTAAAAAAAAAAAAAACAGAGTAGCCTAGATTTTGTTTCCTCAAGTGCATGCAATACGCTTCCATACTAGGCTAATGACCCTTGCCATTATCATGGTGTTTAAATACCATTCAAATTGTGCCTAACTGATGTGTAAACATGACACAATGACTAAGTGTTTTTATTAATATAATCACAACTAGAGTGTATTTAGTGACAGAGAGCAAGAGTTTGTGTGCTGTATTGTATCTGTTGGTGATTTTAGCACTTTTCTCTAGCCAAACTCCCACATTGAGCTGCCAGTTGGACTCAAATGTTGGCAAAATGTATTATCAATGGATCACAACATTGGCTCAACATTTCATGAATGTATCGGGCCAGTAGAGAACTTTACGAATGAAACAAAATCCTCTCAGCTTGCACAGTCTAGACTTGGAGGATGTCCATCTAATTTTTGTCTCTTTTCAGTATGGACAAAACACATTAATAAGCTATTTTATTGCACTTTTAAAACCATCGACATTCGATTAACCTCAAACTTTTAATTATTTTCTACACTGTATCGTCTTATGATTTAAAACCCAGCCAACTTCTCTTTATGAAGAACTATTCTATTTGCATTGCTTAAAAAATATATATAAAACAATAAATCCATTTTTTAAAAATGTTTCTCACTCAACACTAATTGGTCAGTTACTTTGTCAAAGGGTTTTTAAACATATCAGTACATCAGTTCTCAAAATGTGCACATTAAAGTGTAGAGAAGAAAAAAACATATTCAGCATATTTTTAATGCAAAATGTCATATTTAAATAAGTCATATTTTCAACCCATGAAATTATCCCAAATAACAAACAAAAATGTGGTATACTTAAGAATAGCATTAGTAGAAATTAAATTACATTATTTAAAACAGTTAAAAATTCAAATTCAATACATGCTTTTGGCCTTGTTCAACATATGCAAATTCAAAATGTGAACTTTAATAAAGAGGGTTAACTCCAAACATAGTTATGCAGATATATAATCACAGCAATTAAATTGTAGAAAATGTTTATTAAATTTGATTTTTTTTTATCCTTATGTCACATATTTACAGTTCAAATGCCTAAAACATTTACAAACATGGAACCAAACAATGATGTATGCAAACCATGATATCCAGAAATGTCCAATGATTTAAAAAAATGTAACCAATGACACTCTTGGCATGAAAATGCAACAGCTTGTGTTTTCAAAACAGACAGTGTTATCATTACGACTCCCGTTACAAATGAAAATGAAAATAAAACAGTACGATTCAGTGGCTTTTTCACATCGAACTCACTCTGAATGCTACAATGGCAAAAATGCTACATAGTTCATGAAAACAGTTTGAAATCATATAACAGTTATGGCCTTTTTCATCGAAAGTAGGGAACAGATCCTGTCAGTGTGCTACACATCTTACTTTCTATTCAAAACGTTAGCTTATCGTACTTGCAAAGAAAGAAAGAAATATTTGGCTGTGATCTAAAGACTTATTAATTTATCATTTGTTCATAGAAAAACGTTGGTACGAGCTCATGATGATAACAGTACATGATTCTGAATGGAAGACGTACAAATGCTCAAATAAAATAAGGCCACATTTAGCTTTGAACGGAATCAAGATCAAACAAAGTCACTTTAAATGTTGCAATTTCCTCGCTGTATGCACTTTGCTGTAGGCAGCTGTGAATGGATGCACTAAATTTATTGATGTTTATATTAACTGAATGAACATTACAACTATACAAAGCATCAAATATCAGCTGTGGGCCTGTCCCACTTTACTGCAGCCTTTACTACAAACTCAAAAAGCTAAATCCTGTAACTCATGTCCAGTGTTCACAACGAGAGCCCCTAAAATTGAGAAGCCAAAATGGGACATGCCGCAGGTCTTAAATTTGCCCATCGATATTTTTTTCTTTTAAGCACTAGAAAATTATATCATTTTCTTATCATTCTATACAGCAACATAATACTGCCAACTTGATCCAAGAGCGAAGAAATTAATAATTATGGTTAAATACAAAATATCTTTTAAAATATTTAAAATATACTTTTATTTTATACATTATGCAGACTGGTTAACAATTTCAATGATAACAAAAATAAGTATTCAGTGAAATGCATTTTTTTTTAAATCACATGGATGGCACTATGATAGGGAAAAGCAAGCAAACACACACACATGCACGCTCGCACACTCTTTCGCACAACTTTAAACGCTGACATTTGGATAGATGACACTTAAACACAAGTACATCCCGCTTCCCAGAATTTCTACAGCCAATGAGCTTTTGTGTTGGACAATATTGCTCAAGCTTTCATGCATTATGATGTCAGAAAGTATCACATCTCTCCATTCCATAGCATATTTTATCTTAGAAGTTTCATTTTTCCTATATTGTTCCATACATATCACACATTACCATAGAGTATCTTTCACCTAAACTAATCCAAATCATTACATGTCTATAGAGCTGTCCTCTACTTTGCAACCATCTACGTTTAACCAGTAAAATTATCTGTACACATTTAGCTTGTTCATTCGAAACACTCGTGAGCATTTATTGCTTCCCGAAGTTACCTGGGGGTTTAGGGCATTTAGACACGCAACGTTACAGTTGCTAGCGTGTCTTTGTGTTTGCTTTTTGACCCTGTTTTTTTTTAAGTCTACATCGCCTGAATATAGTTCCCTAATTTAACGTCGCACCTGCGTGAAACCTGGGTCACACAACATCATTCAAGGTATTTGATATATCAGACAAACATTCAAAACATGATGCACATTTCGACACTTGAGATATCAAACATTTTGGTGGTGTTTCAAAGTAACTCCTTAGGCTTATCGTTACTGGTGTGTGTTTCAAAAAGGCCACTCAATAGCTAAAAATTCTCTTTGAATCCAATCGCGATAAAAATACGTTAACAAGGTGCTTTTAAAGTTGATACATCAAATACTGAAACGCTCATCCAACCCAGGTCTCTGTTTGACCTGCAATACATTATTTGAATTGTTACTGTACAAAGCTCTCCACACTCAGGGACATACGTTACAGTGTGCTGAAAAGTTCTGGTAATAGGGCACTATGGGTTCGAACCAAGAGCGATACGGTTTCTTTGATCGATTCGTCGGAAAATGAAAACAGTTCAGAGCCATTGAGCGTCTTACCACCTCGTGTGGAACTCCTGATTTGGAGCAGAACAGCTCAGGTGACACATAAACATGAACAATAAAAAAAATGAACGGATAAATAGAACAGTCCTCGTAAAACTGCCATACTGGTTTTGGTAAAGTAAAAAAACAAACAAAAAAAAAAACAATTTATACCAAAATTTAAAAAGCATTTACAAAACATTCAAGTCTGCTCAAACAGAACCACATTGGACAGAGGGGTGACCACACCCCTTGAAAGCACTCCACAAACGGACCACATGTTCCAACAAACAACAAGAGAGGTCCAGGATGTCAACAGAGGAAAGGCTGGCGGGACGAAGACTCACTGGGGAGGACGGGAAGAGGCTGCCCCCCGTGGACTAGTTTCATGATGGACTGATGAATTTGTGAGATTTTAAATGGGTCGTGAAACATTATGCGCATGAACATGGGAGGAGTTATTAAACCGTGTTCCAACCAGGTGGGATGTAGTAAACGAAATAAAAATATCTGAAAATAAAATAAAAGCTTTTTGCATAAAGAAAATGAGCCCCATTTTTTCAGGACCATTATATATATATATATATATATAAACCTCACTCCCTTGGCCTCAAGAGGCACACTAGCGAGTGGCACTAGCGGCTGAGGTCTTTAGCGCCATTGTTAGTGCGTCTCACAGCGGAGACCCGAATACCGCTCGGAGCGGGTAGGAACGATTACATTTGGTGCCGTGTTCCTGATGGGAGTGAAGTTTAGGGGGATGAGAGTAACGGGCCAGTAAGAGCATCACTTCCCTGGCCTCAAGAGGCATTGTTAGGCGACTGACACCAGTGGCTGTGCACCCGCTTCATTCATCTGAGACCCCGATTTAAATCCAAGGTGGAGCGGGTCAAGTAGGTCTGCATATATATATATATATATATATATACATATATATATATATATTACCAGTCAAAAGTTTAAGATCTGGTAAGATTTTTTATGTTTTTAAAAGAAGTCTCTTCTGCTCACCAAGGCTGCAATTTTTTGATAAAAAATACAAAAAATACAGTAATATTGTGAAATATTATGACAATTTAAAATGACTTTTTTATGTTAATATATATTAAATGTAATTTATTCCTCTGAAAAAAGCATGCATTTTCAGCATCATTACTCCAGTCTTCAGTGTCACATGATCCTTCACAAATCACTCTAATATGATGATTTTATGCTCCAAAAACATGTATGATTATTATCCATGTTGAAAACAGTTTTTTACATTTTTATTTCAGGATTCTTTGATGAATAGAAAGTTCAAAGAACAGCATTTATTTAATTAGAATCGTTTCTAACATTATAAATGTCTTTACTGTAACTTTTGATCAATGTAACTCATCCTTGATGAATAGAAGTATTGATTTCTTATTTATTTCCCCCAAAAATAAAATACAAATTCTTACTGACCCCAAACTTTTTAAAGGGTAGTGTTTAATGTACCAAAAGATTTCAGATAAAAGCTGTTCTTTTGAACGTTCTATTCATCAAAGAATCCTGAATTAAAAATGTAAAAAACTGTTTTCAACATGGATAATAATCATACATGTTTTGGAGCATAAAATCATCATTTTAGAGTGATTTGTGAAGGATCATGTGACACTGAAGACTGGAGTAATGATGCTGAAAATTCAGCTTTTTTTCAGAGGAATAAATTACATTTTAATATATATTAACATAAAAAAGTCATGTTAAATTGTTATAATATTTTACAGTATTACTGTGTTTTTTGTGTATTTTGTATCAAAAAATTGCAGCCTTGGTGAGCAGAAGAGACTTCTTTTAAAAACATAAAAAATCTTACCGATCTTAAACTTTTGACCGGTAGTGTGTGTATATATATATATATATATATATATATATATATATATATATAGGGTTAGTTACTTTTAATTATGCATAATTTACTGTTACTATTACTATAGTAAGTACATGTAGTAACACGTAAATACGTCACGTAATTACATTGCAAACGCACCTGGTTAGGACATGATCTTATGATATGGCTTGCTTAAAGTCAGGAAATACTGCAAGAGTGTTAGGATACACACATATGCTAGCTTGGGATGATACCAATGACAGTTAACCTAATAAATAAAGAGTGGTTAAGGTGTAAAAGACACTGAAAATCAATTGTGGTCATAGTAATTAAGAAGAGTAGCAAAGACCTTGAATACAGAGACAAGAAGTTGTTAATACTGGTGGGATGATTTAGTAAGTGTGATGAAGACGTCAACAAATAGCTATTTTGCAAGTTATTAGCAAACATTGGTGCGCAGCGATAACACTGTCTAGACGATGAAGAAATGAATGAGATGTACACAAGGTTAGTATTGTTAAGGGTTAGTGTAAAGACTGAGTCTTTGAAAAAAACATTGATGGAGTTGGCTAGGATGTGAGGAAGGAAATGGTTTGAAGAAAGACAAAGTGGTGAAGATGATATGTTGTTTGCAAGGGGTATACGAGATTGTAGCTGGTTTTAAAATTCACTGATTGTTCTGTAATTTTTGAACAGTCAATACTTTCTTCTTTACAAAAAACGGTGACTTGGTTTTTTTTTTTTTGGTCACACAACAACATTTTCATTTTTCATTGTTGCTGAGTAACACACCAGACAATGTCCAATAAACCAATCTTTTAAGAAAATTGCTGGGAAAGAAGAATGATTAGGATGGTGAAAATGGGCCATGATGAGAACCGTAACATATGAAAGGGGTGGGGCATAGTTGGGAACCTCCTTCTGGCAGTGGAACAGCAACACTTAGAAAGCCAGCAAAGCTGGAACTGAGTGGGCGTGGAGTGGAGTTGATACACAATGCTCTTGTCGGAGTAGAAGGCCATTTCAGATGTCTCAGTGTGGTGAGGTGTTTAAATGTGTTTTGAATGCACGTGAGTGTCTGTATGCATGACGATGACTTTAAGTGTTTCTGTGTCAGTTTGTGTGTGTATGTTTATGCACAGACATGTATTAGAGAGAGACGCATCGCTCAGTGTCTAATGTTGTGTTTGTGTGTGTGTGTGTGTGTGTGTGTCAATGTCTGAGTATGTTTCAATAGCATATGAGGATGAAGGCATTTAGCAGACAGCCAGGTCACAGTGCTGGAGGCTGGCCCTTAGTTGGATGACCTCTGACCTCTAGGCTACGACCTCTCCACCTGGCTGGGCTCCTGTGACTCTGAAAATGCCAACAGAGCAGAAATACATAATGTAAATATCTAAAAGTGTGAAAATAGCATTATTGTGTGCATGCACTTTATGTATTTAAAACAATGCAATAAACTTTTATGATTCAATTCACTGCAAATTTGTCTTTGTGAACATTTCTAATAATAATAAATGATTGATGGCTGATAGGCTTGAATTCTGAATCAAGTTTGGTATGCAACTGAACTTTAAGAGGAGGCTTCCCTCTGGTGGCCATTCAGCATAATCAACCGGGCCTTTTTTTAACATTTACAAAGGTCAGCAAACCCTCATAATGGTACTTTCAACTAATTTTTCGATATTATCGATCTTAGTTGATATTCTTAGTAATATTAGTCAATCTTAGCATTAACTGCATATTAAAAAGTACATTTCATTTTGAAGCTAAGGTCAAGTGTAACACTTGACTGTAGCCCCTTTTCCACCAAAGCATTTTGAGAGCCGGTTTCGGAGCCGGTGCCTGCGGCGAACCAGTTCTTTGTGTTTCGACAGCCAAAGAACCGGTCTCGGCCGGGAGAACTGGTTCCAAAGCGGCACCAACTCTTTGCTGGACTAGAACCGTTCTTTCCCACGTCATACTTACGTCGGGGGCTGAGGCGGGTTTAGATGTGTTCTAAACATCTTTTCTGACCATAATAAAGGATCGCAAAGCCAGGAGAAACATTTGCAGAAACACGATGGAGTCCGCCTTTGTAATTGTTATCCTTGAAGTTGGCGCAAGCGTTTCTATTTTTTTTACTACTATTATTATTATTGAAAACATTATAAGCAAAGAAGAAAACAGTCACAATATAGAACAAATAAATGGAAAGAAAAAAGACACAAGACCGGGGTACATAACTTATCAGAAAAGATTACATATCAAACCAAAAGATTAAAAGACTTACATATTTCAATTGTACTTGCAAGCGTTTCTAGCTAAGACGTATGGCGACGTACACAGTGACGTAACGACGTCGTTCCCTGGGCACTCTAGTCAGTGGAAAAATAAACAGGTTCTGAACGGGTTCGCAAGTTGAACCAACTCCGAACCAACTTTGAACCAGCACCAGTTCCGAACCAGTTCTTTTTTGGTGGAAAATGTCACCATCAAATTCTACTATCAAGTGTTATTCACAGTCTGGTAAACACAAATTCTGCAGTAAAAATGTCTCACCTTTTAGGGTTGCCTGATCGTCTTTTGTGTCTTTAGGTTCACTGGTGACTGCAGGGAGGGTGCTGCCTTCTTTATCCACTAAATGTGTGATGTTTGAAGAATCCTGTGGGCCAGGAAGGGGGCATTCTTCCTCCCTTCCACAGTCTCCCCACCTTCCTACCCCCTGCAGTCCATCCCAAGAGTCTGAGCTACGGAGGCTTAGGCGTCTCATTCGTGAGACAGTGTCCACCTCTCTCATGCGGGCAAGTCTCTCCTCTGAGCCATGCCCGGGCGGGGCTATAAAAAGAGCCTCTATTCTTTGGGAAAGTCCACGGCTCCGTCTATCTACACTTGAAACCTGACCTTCATCTGGACCTTGACTCCGGCCCTCATCAATGCCTTCGCCAGCAGCAACTTGTTTATGTTCCTCTTTATCAGCACTAGAGGCAAGACTGCTATGATCGTCACCGAGACCCTGTTCATGCTTAAGTGTTTTTTGTTTCATGTCTGAATCTACCTCTTTGTCGACAGTGTCTTGCGTATTTTTATCTAACTCCCAGTCTGAATCATCTGTGCCTTGCCCATCAATCCCGCACCCACGCCAACCCCCCAGACCTCGTTTTTCACCACCTCCTTCCTGTCTGTCATTGTCTAAACCCCACCCCTCCTCACCACCTCCCCATCTTTCAGCATCAAGAGACCGTCTCTCTCTGGACCAGAATCCACCTTGGCCCAAACTTTCCCCTTCCCACCCAGCTCTCTCCCAATCTGAACCCTAGAGACAACCTACGATTCAGTATAAGGTATCACAGAAAGGGGAAGGTGATCTGGTGGAAATTCAGGACGTAGCTCTGAATCCAAACCTGAATGAGTCCACATTGCAGCCTTATTTGACCTCAGGATCACATTTGGTTCTTTCTTTGCCTCTGAGGCAGCATCACTCTTTTGCTCTGTTCCTTCAGTAACAGAGTCTTTCAGCTCGCATTTCTTTTGCTCTGTTTCTGTCTTTTCCCTAGAAGTGTCCTCTTCTGTCACTTTGGGTTGTTGGGTTTCAGGTGTCTCTGTTTGCTCTATTTTGGTCTCTTTTATTTCTATATGTTTCTGCACAGTATTGATAGGATCGTCTATTATTTCAGTGGCTAATACGTTGTTCGCTTCTGACTCACTGCCAGAAATGTCTTTTTCACCTTTAACCTTGTTTGACTCATCAAGGTCTACTGCTGAACCCTCTCCTGTAATCAGAGTAGCAATATGCTTTTCAGCTAATGAAAGCTGCATCTGCCAGTCAGCAGGAACCTCAGGGTTAGCCTCTAAACCTGCTTTGTCACCAACCGGCTTTCCGGTTGCAAGGCTACAGAGCACACTCCTGTTATTAAGGAACCTGTTAGTGTGGCTTGTTACCCTCCTAAAGCCTGAACTTCTTTCCTCCCTGAATAATGAGATTGGCTCCTGTCTCACTTCTAATGCTGAAGAACAACATGGCTGCTCAGAATCGATGGGAGGCCTACTAGGTATGGGCACATGCTGTGGGGTTTCAATGCTCATGGCACTTCCTGGTTTGGATTTGACAGAAGCTCGGCTAACGGCCCCAGATTCTCTGGCCATTTGGAGAGTTTGACAGATGTGCTCGTAGTCTGGGGGGCTGGTTAGTGTGGAGGCATCTTGCATGGGCTGTCTGTCAGCCCATGGGGCCTCGGCTGCCATGGAAGAGGGTGGAGGATGTTTGTGCCGTCAAATCGTCATCTCTTTGGGTCTCTTTGGGGGCTGTGATTTCTAGCTTCACTGATCTGCAGGCTTTGCGTTGGGTTATCTGGGACATGACTGTTTTGTAATCTCTGAAACCTGGTTCTGGTGGTGGAGGAGGAGCAGGACAAATCTCCTCTCTTAGCTGTTTGCTGAAGCTTACACTCTTCCCAGTTGATGGTCGGGAAAAGGCACTTTTCACCTCCCGGTATTCTGGGTCGCTTCCGGGCACCAAGCTTGGCCGAAGAGTGGTTGCAGGAATTCCAATCGAATCTGAAGATAGCCTTGATTTGATGCGGTCAGGGATTTGCATGGAGGAACGGTTGGGAAGGTTATTGCTGGCAGTGCTGAGCTCCAGGATATCTTTGTAGGCCTCATTAAGATCCTCAATGCACTGGTCTACACTGGGGCGTTTACTTGCTTGGTCTTGGGCCTCTTTATTGATGGTTTCAAGCTCCTCAATGGCATCCCATGGTCGCCGGCACACTGGCTTCAGCAGGAACTGGCCAAATGCCTCTGGGTTTGGCCCTGAGGCTGACTTTGCCTCTTCAGTCATATCTGATGGGGGGGACTGAGCAGGAGGCTGTGTTGGTGGGGGGGGTGGAGGTTGAGATGGAGGCTGGGTTGGAGGTGGGGGTGGAGGGTGTGGTGGGGGATGTAATGGAGCTCTGTGAGACCCTGTGCTCTTGGTGAAGGTACCTGTCCGTGAAAAAGCACTGTTGCTGGATGGTTTTAGGCTTTTCTGGCCCTTCATGGGAGACCCGTAAGGGGTGCTGGGGTCAGGACCTCCTGAGGTCGGTGGAGCTGCTGGAGTCGGAGGAACGGATGGTACTGATTGAACTGATGGAGCCGTCAAAGCCCCAAGAGCCCCTGGGGCAGCCCCTGGAGCCACTGATGTAGTCTCAGCAGTAGCTGTTACCTCTGGGGCAGCAGGAGCATCTTGTGCTTCTGGATTTGCGGGACCTGGAATTGCATTGCTCTTTGTGGGCTCAGGGCTTGTTTGGGTCTCCTGGTCACGGTACTGGTCCCCTGGCCAAGCCCCAGAATACCTTCGAAGCTCATCATGTGGATTTGGCTTAATGATCCTAGAGCGTGAGTTCCTTCTGCGATGAGCTCTCCTTGTGGCTATGCTACTGGACCCACTGCCAAGTGTGAGTGCTTGAAGTTCCAAGTCAGTGGAGGTGGTGGATGTGCTTTTGAGGCTTTGGTTTGGCAGGGAGCTGAGGGTGTTGCTGTTTTCACTGGAGGAGCTTGGTGGAGGAGGAGGAGGAATTGGAGGAGAGTCGGGTTCTTTCTCTTCGTTGTTGTTCTGATCTCTAGATTTTGCACTGGACTGTGAAAGGGGCACAGACACGAGACAGAATATAGTCTCACTGAGTTTCTTTTTCACACTCTTTTTTTCTGGTTCCTGGACTGGTTCCATCTTTACAGTTGACACACTTTCAGAGGAACCTTTATCCATGGATTTATCAGCCTTACCAGACTTGTCAGTGATTTTCTCAGATTTCGTCTGGTCTGTACTACTATCTCCTTTTGCCTGCTTGTCAGCCTTAATCAACTTGTCGGTGAATTTATCAGATTTACACTGTTTTTCTAATATTTTATCTGCTTTAAGTTGTTTTTCTAAAATTCTATCGATCTTCAAGTGCTTCTCTAAGAGTCGTTCAGCTTTACTTTGCTTGTCTGAAATTCTTTCTGCTTTAATGGGCTTTTCAGGGATTTTCTCTGCCTTGACTTCAGGCTTAATTTGTTTGTCTGTATATCTGTCGGCCTTGACTTGATCTGGAGTCCTGTCTACCTGTATTTGGTCAGTTAATCTTTCCACCTTTATTTGTTTGTCTGTAAACCTGTCTGGCTTTACTTGATCTGTAGGCTTATCCAATTTGATTAGGTCTGTAACCCGTATCTGGTTTCACTTGATCTGTTACTTTAAGTTGATCTGTTCTTATCTGTTCAGCACCTCTCTCCACTTTGACCGGCTCTGTAACTCTCCAATCTTGACTTGGTCAATGACTCTGTCAGCTCTAATCTGCTGGTCAATGCTTCTGTCTGTTTTAATGATTGGTTGCAGGGGTCTGGGCTGAAACGCTATGGGGTACTTGGTACAGCTCGGGTCAGATGCTACAGTTTCACTGCCCTTGTTCATCCCCTTGTGCCAGCGGTTAGTATTCTCCTGTTCAGTGAGAGCCGGTTTGTTAGTGTCCATGCTAAGACTCGGTCCCTGTGAAGGGAGAAAGGCACTATCATGTGTGGATTGTCCTAAAGTTGCAGCGCAGGGAAGCTCTTTGTTGACGTGTCGGATCTTGTCCGCGTCTGTGAGCGAGTTTCCACAGGGCCCCCCTGAGACATGCCTGATGCGCGGGTCATCAAATGGGACATACTGCACGAGTCCCGGGCGGCTGAGGTATGACAGGCCCTGGATGCACAGGCCTTCTTGGAACCACTGCCATGCTCCTGTCTTCACGCCGTTCTGACCATGACAATCCTGAAGTCCTGGAAAACCACTGGCCCATCTCTGCACTCACAGGCTCGCGTTTCCATCGAACAAGAGCAGAATCTGCTCTGTAATTCTGCCCACTCCTGGGTGGCAGGAATCTCCTGTAGGAGGGGGTGGGATGTAACCAGGGGGCTCCATGCCAGTCAGTTCATGGTAAAACAGATCTGCCCTGTATGCTTCTGGTCTTAAGAGCTCAGCACTTTGGGAGTAACAAATGGACCGGTCTCGTAGCAGTTCTGAGCTCTGAGAGTAACAAAGAGATCGGTCCCTTAACAGGTCAGCACTGTGCGAGTGGCTGAAAAAACGATCGCGCAGTAGTTCCGCACTCTGAGAATGACTGACAAATCTGTCTCTTAGTGGTTCAGCACTTTGAGAGTGGCTGACCAAGCGGTCTCGAATTGGCTCTGCGCTCTGTGAAAAGCAAATGGACCGATCTCTTAGAGGCTCTGCACTCTGAGAATAACAACCAGACCGGTCTCTGAATGGTTCTAAACTTTGAGAGAAGCACACTGAGCGGTCTCTGGTTTTGGACACAGGTTCAGAGGACAACGTTTCCCAGCTCCCCCTGTTTTGCTGGTGAGTCTCATAAGACGGGGGCTTCACGGGCGGCTGAACCGTGGCTTTGGTACAACTGCAGAAGGAGTATGACTTTGTGTCTGACCGCTCCACCTCTCCCCTGCTTGCCATTCACTGTGGTATCGACCATATGGAGCGGAGCTGCTGCTTCTTTGTGTAGGGGGCTGATTTGCAGCACCAGTTTGAGGCAGATCTCCATAATGAGGATCCTCGGGGGAAAGGACTCGAGGGAGAGACTGGGACTTAGCTCGCACTGTGGCCGACACACTGCCCTCTGCTGGTCGCAGGCGGTGTTGCTGCTCCAGAGACCAATGTTCAGCCTCCCCATCTGACAGCTGCCGGCCCAAGCCCACTGCCGGGCGCCACTCCTCTGTGCCCAGGCTCTGGCATTTCTCTCTGCAGTCACACGTAAAGTCTCTGGGCCTGAGTCGATTGGTTCCCGTATCCATGGGCCTTCCTCCCAGCGTGCCAGTGGTCTCTCAGCTCTCAACTCCTCAACGGCTAGCACTGGACCTCGCCATAATCCTCCAGACACTCTGAGCTCCCTGGGATCAGCATAGTCCAATAGAGCACTGAAATCCTGTCCCCTCCTTCTCCAGAATGAAATATCTCGCTCATCTGCATGTTCAGAGAACGTCAGGCTGGGAGCATCATAAAACCTAGCAACAGAGACAAAAACAGTTATAATACTTTTTTGATATAGCGACTTTAAAAGCTGCTTCCTCAAAGTGCTTCATAGGCAACAGAGAAAACTACACACTTTAAATACAAAAATCGACAAATAATGAATAATCAAGTAAAATAAATCCTAAATTAAAATGTTTTAAGACAATGAATTAAAAATGTTGCAATTAATTACTTTTAACAGCTGCTTTTTAAAAATTAAAAAAGACTCACTTTTGTGGCTTTTTCCATATTGAAATATAAAGCTTACACAAATTTAAATGGTGCTATTCTAGCAATCAGAAATTGTATCTTTAATGTTACAAACAGATTAGGTTGCAGAACCGAATCAAAAATAAATAGTTTAGTCGAGGAAACCAGTATGGCTGTAAAACCATGGGTTACTTTATGTCAGATATGTCGACAATGGGCTTAGAACAGACTAAATAGGGAGTAGACCAGAAGATATTTTTATATTTGCAATAACAGCCAATAACAAAATTATTTGAAATCTCCCAACAATTAATGCTGATTAACAACATTGACAGAGACATTTTTATATGCGTTATCATTTACATACAAATCAGTCATTAAAGTAAATCAAAATGTAATAAAAAAATTAAACAATATAGTTGCTGTATCAAAAAATAGCAGCATGGCTGTCAACAACAATGAAAGCATGATAGTAACACTGTCAAAAAATAACAGACATAAAATATGTTTGAAAAGTTCTGTACTGTGATAAAGCTAATTTTGAAACTAGGCTTAAACTATATTCCCAATTCTACCCAAAAATAAACAGTGTGTTACCACAATCTTGACTATTCATGAATGAATGAGCAGATTCTTGTAATGAATCTCAAAAACAGACTCACAATCTCCAGTATTATTGGTTTAATAAATCCTTACTCTAACAAATCTTGCACTGAACCCACCAGTCTGGAACTGGGAGTCATCAAAACTTACATTCACGTACACTTCTAAATGCTTGGGACAGATAAATTATCCACAGATGAGAAAAGAAAATCCAATATAAGTATCATATTGTTTGTAGCGAAAGCTAATTTTCAACACTCAAATATTACAAAAATTTAAAACAAACTTAAAAAGAATCAAAAGAAACCCTAAAACTAAACAAGATTACTAAATTAACCAAGACTTGTAGCTTTCTTAAAAATGTTAAAGCTTGCAGCCGGTTTCAAATAATCAGGTAGCAAGTTCCCAAATTTTACCCAGAAGCTGCTCTGGCAGATCCGCTGCACCACTGCAGTTTCACAGAATAATTACGTAGAGGAAGGCCATTGAAACATTTGAACACAAACTTGTTAAAATGAACAAAGCTTAAAATCTTATATTTCACACAAAATCTTTGTTTGGATTGTGATTAAAATGTAGCAGTTGCCTCTAATTTCAAATGGCTACAGATTGTAATAAGGCAAAGGAACACAAATACATTTTCTTAAAGAAAAAATCTGAATCTGAATAAAAAAAAGATCTGAATGAGCCCATTCGCTTATTAAATAAATCGGAATCTGCCATGAAAAATCGTGAACGGTGCATCCCTAAACTTTTCCACTTAAAAAATCAGTCAATCAAATTTAGTGATAACAAAAACCTGACCATGACTCTAAAGAAATTAGTATGTATTTTAAAAATAAATTATTATGTAATTTAGTCTGTTTAGCATAATGGCAAATAAAACTCTTGTGTTGATGAAAAAGGTTTGAGTTTTGCATAACTCGGGTGTCATTCACTGTCACTTAACGCACACACAAAATGCACCTCTGGGGGAGCTATAGATGTGATTACATTCACATGGCCGATTCCTTTCAGATTACATCAATGTTGCCAGTCTGGGTTTTTGTGATAAATCACTGTGGAATGGATTAGCCACCAACATGAAATATGGATATAGCATCTATTTTAATTTTGTTTCTATTAGGACAGTCTTCAACAGCAGCACATGACACACATGGCATACAATCCACCAATATTTCAGTGTCTCAAAACATGTTTGGGCACATGTCAGTTGGTGGTAATGTGATGAATTGTGACCCCTATGTGAACTTGATGGGAACTGACTGAACATCAACTATACCATCAACTATCACCACAAGATAAATTCTTGGCTCTGAAAAGTGAAGTTACAGTAGTTCTGAGAAAAGCGTTTGTTTGCAAATACCACTTTTTTAATTTTGTTTGATGCAGTGGTGTTCATACATTTTTAATTGTGACCAAAGAGCCCAGATACTTTTACAGCGGCCAGTGTTTATGTTACAAAACAATATTTGGAACAAAAACATGAATGGAACAATACATTACAACTCCAAATAAATCTGCTAATAACATGCAATTTTTCAGTCATATAATGGAGGTCTATGGTCACCACCTCAAAGAGCATGCACAGAGAAGTCCAAATTAAACATGATTTAATGACTTGTAAATGTAAGTACACATTGATAGCCTAAGACACGAAATCGAGCGGTTTGTGTGAGAAAACGAACAGTATTTATATCATTTTTACCTCTTGTAACCACAGCCACGTCCAAGTGATCTGAGGGCGCAGGTGCTTCGGTCAATGTAAGCGCCGGGAAAAGACACCAATCCCAGATGAGTTTGCGAGAGCATTCGTATTTGTTTTCAGTTACGATGGTTTAAACATCCCGAATAAGTGCAAATTAGTACCATTTTAATTTGCCGTCTTATCTACAATCTCTGTTTTGTGTAAACAATGAGTGACGTACATGCACGAGAGATCACTTCCAGTGTTTGTGCAGACCGAAGCGCTCGCGCGCTCAGATCACTTGGACGTGGCTGTGATAACAAGAGGTAAAAACGATATAAATACTGTTCGTTTTCTCACACAAACCGCTCGTTTCGTGTCTTAGGCCATCAATGTGTACTTACATTTACGAGTCATTCAATCATGTTTAATTTGGACTTCTCTGTGCATGCTCTTTGAGGTGGTGACCATAGACCTCCATTATATGACTGACAGACAAGAACGGTTTGACCTAAAAATATCAAAATTGAAAATACTGCGGAAACAAAGACACCTACATCTTGGATGCCATTGAGGTAAACTAAAACATATCAAAAATTAATTTCAAAGTGAACTATTCCGTTAACGTTTCTATTTGACCATGTGATTTAAAAATGGCGCCACCGTAAAATTGTTATCATTTGTACGTGGACAATGGAAATGAAAAACGTTACCGTTTTTAATACATCGTTGTCACGTAAACGTACGTACCCTCAATCTAAAGAGCCATTCACACCAAGAATAATAATTATAACAATAATTTAATGTTTTTGAAGCTGAAAAAAAACATATTTTCGAATATTTTCGTTATAGTTATATAGGACTTCCCTGTTCTCAAAGAATCAGAACGATTATTAATAGGTTATGGTTTTTGGCGAGAACGCCCCCTAAAGCAGATGTCTAGTTTCTCAACATGACACTTTAAAGTGGACAGTGCACACTTACCCACTGTCTGTAGCTAGAGAGTCACCCAAAGGTTGCAGGTCCCCAAGGAAAGCAACAGGAACCTCCAGTCTCCGTTGAATCCTCTCATGGCCCTCATTGATGTTATTGTTGTTCTCTGGATAGGCCTTCACCGGCGCCGGTCTGTACACCACCGTACCCGCTTCCGCTCCCCCTCTGTTGTCCCAAATCCATTCAGAGTCCCACCGCCACCAGGAGGCCGGTTCTCTACGCTTGTCACGGCGACATTCGTTGTTTCGATTGTCATAAGGCGCAGAGGAAGAGGAGGAGGCAGGGCCGCTCCTGGGCAGTTTGTATCCATGAGAGATCAGCAGGTCCTCCACACTGTACATGATGTGCGTGTGTGTGTGTGTGTGTATGAACAGAGCTGGAAAGGGAGCCCAAAGGTGTATGTGTGTGTGTGTGTGTGGCCTATGGGCAGTGCTGGTGCAGCAGGCGGGGACACAGCTGCTCAGCAGAGGCCATCACTGGAGAATAAGAGAGACAGAGAGAGATAGAGAGAGAACATTACACTCTAAAACAATAACCATCTGCTCTGCAGAGACCTTACCGTCTTCTTGGTTGAGCACATGAAACTTTAAAGCTACATACACTATTTACTCTTATTATCTGATGCGGCCACACCCCGTCAGGTTATTATATGACCAATGCACTAAATGTTCAAGAGGTGCAGCTTAAAGTCACTGTGATGCTCTGCTCCCATCTTACTGACATAATCTAGGGCTGCATGGGTGATATCGCTCAACATCATACTCAACGTATCAGAGGAACCAGAACTTTGATCATAGAGTCATTGTTGCCGAGCAGATTTCAAATGTTAATGCAAGAAATAAAATACAGTTACGATCTGGTTCAAAATGCGCATGTGAACAAACTGAAGAATAAATGTATTTAATTAGTCTGTATTAGGGACGTCAAGCGATTAATCGCGATTAATCGCATCCAAAATAAATGTTTGTGTTTACATAATATATGTGGGTGCACTGTGTATAATTATTTTGTATATATATATAAACACACACATGCATGTATATTTAAGAAAAACAAAATTATATATAAAATATTTCTATTTATATATAATATAAATTATATATATCTATATACAGTATATACATTAAAATATTTCTTAAATATATACAAGCATGTGTGTGTATTTATACTATATATATAAAATAATTATACACAGTGCACCCACATATATTATGTAAACTCAAACTTTTATTTTGGATGTCGATTAATCGCGATTAATCGTTTGACAGCCCTATACATTTATAAGAATACTAGTGATAAATAGCACTACTTACTTACATTATCAATAAAGCATTTTTAAAAATGGCACATCGGTGTGTTTTTTTTAAATGCATTGCCCACAAATTAGTTTTGAATCAATCAATCTATTAAAAACAGATTCACAAAAATAAATCCAACTCTAACGCCATTTTTGCTACCGAAGGCATAATTCACCCTACAATGAAAATTCCGTCATTAATTACTCATGTCGTTCCAAACCTGTGAAACTTTCGTTCGTCTTCTGAACAAATGAAAATATTTGTATTAGGGCCGTCAAACGATTAATCGCGATTAATTGCATCCAAAATAAAAGTTTGTGTTTACATAATATATGTGGGTGCACTGTGTATAATTATTTTGTATGTATATAAATACACACACATGCATGTAGGCCTATATTTAAGAAAAAAATATTTATATATAAAAAATTTCTATTTATATATAATATAAATTATATAATCTATATACAGTATATACATTAAAATATTTCTTAAATATATACAACCATGTGTGTGTATTTATACTATATATATAAAATAATTATACACAGTGCACCCACATATATTATGTAAACTCAAACTTTTATTTTGCATGCGATTAATCGCGATTAATCGTTTGACAGCCCTATACATTTATAAGAATACTAGTGATAAATAGCACTACTTACTTACATTATCAATAAAGCATTTTTAAAAATGGCACATCGGTGTGTTTTTTTTTAAATGCATTGCCCACAAATTAGTTTTGAATCAATCAATCTATTAAAAACAGATTCACAAAAATAAATCTAACTCTAATGCCATTTTTGCTACCGAAGGTATACCTGTAATTCACCCTAAAATGAAAATTCTGTCATTAATTACTCATGTCGTTCCAAACCTGTAAGACTTTCGTTCATCTTCTGAACAAATGAAAATATTTGTATTAGGGCTGTCAAACGATTAATCGCGATTAATCGCATCCAAAATAAAAGTTTGTGTTTACATAATATATGTAGATGCACTGTGTATTATTATTTTGTATGTATATAAATACACACACATGCATGTATATTTAATAAAAAATATTATTTATATATAAAATATTTATATTTATATATAATATAAATTATATATAAATCTGTATACAGTATATACATGAAAATTTATAATATATACAAGCATGTGTGTGTATTTATATATATAAAATAATTATACACAGTGCACCCACATATATTATGTAAACACAAACTTTTATTTTGGATGCGATTAATCGCGATTAATCGTTTGACAGCCCTAATTTGTATTGTAATCTGAGAGCTTTATTTCTTCACTGACAGCCCATGGAACTACCAGAAAGGTTGTAAAGACATCATAAAAGTAATCCATGTGACTCCAGTGGTTTAACCTTTATTTTATGAAGTGACGCGGGTGCTTTGTTTGTGCAAAAAAACACAATTTACCAAAAATATTAATCTCCAACGCATGTTGTGTTGACACGAGAGCGGACATTGTTGCGTGAACGCGTGTTGGGGATTAATATTTTGTGCATACAAAGCACTCACATTAAGCCACTGGAGTCACATGCATTACTTTGATGTCTTTACCTTTCTGGGCCTTGAAAGTGGTAGTTGCATAGGCCGTCAATGGAGGGAAGCTTTCAGATTTCAATAAAAAGATATTAATTTGTGTCCCGAACATCAATGAAAGTCTACTATGTAACGACATGAGCATTTCTTTAAAGCATTTCTGCACCACAAATGCAACTGCAAAAATAATGAAAGGAAATAATGTAGTGTAGAACAAGTTTGTATATTAGTAATAATTATACACAGTGCATCCACATATATTATGTAAACACAAACTTTTATTTTGGATGCGATTTATCGTTTGACGGCCCTAATACAAATATTTTAATTTGTTCAGAAGACGAATGAAAGTTTCACAGGTTTGGAACGACATGAGTTTTTAGAGTGAATTATGCCTTCGGTAGCAAAAATGGCATTAGAGTTAGATTTATTTTTGCGAATCTGTTTTTAATAGATTGATTGATTCAAAACTAATTTGTTGGCAATGCATTTAAAAACACACTGAAGTGCCATTTTAAAAATGCTTTATTGATAATGTAAGTAGTGCTATTTATCACTAGTATTCTTATAAAATGTGTAGGGCTGTCAAACGATTAATTGTGATTAATCGCATCCAAAATGTATTGTATAATACCAAGAGCATGCGTTTAAAATTATAATAAGTCATTTTAATTTCAAAAACACCATTATGTTATAAATGCATATGTAATAGACAATAAAAATTACAGATCACATGCACAAGAGACTTACCAACTCAAAAATCAGCAAATACTAATTGCTGAATTTATATCTTAATAGTTTTTCAATAAATGATCATATGAAAACACTATATCTGCATAGTTGGGAGAGCAACACTGTGTTTCCATGGTGATTTTAAATTACTGAACCACACCTCAGTGCTGAATGCATCCTAGCAGTAACCTTTGGCGACCTTAACTTAACCTTGAACTATGCTTAGAGAAAAAGCTAGACAATGACCTTGACTCATGCTCGTAGGAGCTCTGTGTGCATGTTTGCATATGTGTGTGTGTCTGCCGAAAACACTCTTGTTTTCTTGAGTAACATTTCTATTTGATGAGTGGCATTCGGTCAGGTTGAATTCACAGTAAGCCATGCAATACTGCCAGCTACGCTTGAGGCTTTGCTCCTTCTCTAACTAGGCAGGAGCCTGCTTACCGTCTTTTTTTTTTGTTGTACACACACACACACACACACACCTGACCTCTGAATGACCTCTGTGGAAATTATGTGCATGCATTCTGCACTTACAGTGTGTTACATAAATGATATAACCTGCAACCTGTGTATACTTTATCCTGTCTAATGATACCAAAAAAAAAAAAACTGCATGCGATGCATAAAACATACATACTTTTGTCCACTTTGTTTCTGTTGGTCGTCTGAAAACCTTGTTATAGGCAGATTATCACCACTGACGCTTTAATAACCCATGTAAATTAGTCAAATATGGGGTTGAAATTAGAGTGAGGTTGATCACAGCCAGCTGGGACTGTGATTGGTGTGGAATGGGAGTGACATCATCACTGTGAGCAGCCAATCACGTTCCACTGAGTCTGAATCAGCTGTAAACTACAGCAATTGTGAGTAAAACTAAATAAAGAGTGCAAAACTAAACAGCGCAGTTTGATGCACAGCTCTTGCTCTTATACTGCCTGTGACACAGTTAAACTATAGCCACCTCCCTCCAGCACTGCATTCTGAACAATACCAATACGAATGAAGGCACCATTGCAGCTTGATCGGATCACACCTCAAAGTAGTGTTCCCTATGCAGTCATAAGGATCGGGGAAGGGAGACGGCAATAGTCAAAGTGTGATTTGACCATGACAGCTGCTGTCAATGATAGCACATCGGTGTTGCTGGGTAGAAAAGGGTGTTGCTGCCTCATGTTGATTGAATATGAGAGTGTCACAGCATCACCACTGGAATGGAGGTTCATAATTACAACCATTGACTGTATCCCAGAGGGGGACTTCACAAAACACTGATCTGGCGTCATTTGTCTAATCTCGTCATTTTCAACTCGTCTGTCATGCTATCAGTTTTCACACTAGAACAGGTATCATGCATTATGTGCATTATGCAAAAGAACATTTTTGTCTAATTTATTTTTAATTTAACATTGATCATTGAAAAACTTTGAAAGTTCAAGAGAGAAAAAAAACACTACAATTGAGCAGATGAAAATGCAAATGCTAAAACATCAAGATGGGCTATATTTTACATGCCTATCATCATGACAACAGCAGTGTCAGATAACAAACACAGAAAACTTCATTAACACACACACACACCTACAGGAAAGACTCTGTCAGCAATTAGATGGGAAGGAAATTAAGGAAGTCATTACGACAGTTCACGTCAAAAAAATGAAAATGACGTCACAATTTATTCATCCTTATGCTGTGTCTATCCTGTATGACTTTCTTTACATTAGACGCAAGTTGGGCAGGATGACAATCTCAGTCACCATTCGCTTTCATTATATGGCGACACGATGCAATGAAAGTGAATGGTGACTGAAGTGTACCAGTGAAAGCCCTCAAATATTTCTTAAGATCAAATTATTCTAAACATAATGTTCATTTCTAATTCTATACTGATATACCCGTTTAAATTCCAACCAACTATTTTTCAGGGAAAAAAAACATATGCAGCAAAGTTGAAACATTTTTAAATGAAAGTTAATCTTGTCAAACAACCAACTTGTCATGCTGACAATTCTTCCAAGATCATATCACCTCCACTTCTATTTCTGCTCACTTCTACTATCATTAATTAGAAGTCCAGCGGGTCTATTTAGAGCTTGAGCACTTCAGCCTAATATGTTTACCTTTATATCTCAGTGAAAGGATTGCATAAACACCTGAACATGTGAGGATACAAAGCTGTAAATGAGCAACGTCTAAGCAACACAATCTCCCAGTGGGCACGCATTGGTCGAACGCACTGTCTCTAAGGAGCAGGCCCCGCTCGATGCTCTAGTGTCGGGCACACAGGTAGCTTCCGTCAGCACATGTGCGGGTGATTAAAATCACCCCTCCATCACTTTTTACAGAATACACTTTTTAATAAGAGGCGAACCGAGATTGAGTTATTAAGTTAAGTGTGCCATAATTAATTAAGAACTTAGCACAGAAAGAGGTGGGGTGGAATGGGCAAAGCAGAGCAACACCCAAACGCACCAGCCGTTCCCTACCCTATGAGAGGATGTTAATATCAGAGCAAGAAGCCCAACTCAAATGCAATTTCCACCTCTCACTTATTTCATTTCGCTGAACATCTCCACTGCGCCACAAACACACGCAGCTCCTGATGAGCATCAACGCGGCGCACAAGCGCGTAATATGACCTACAGCATCAGCACCAGCAGCATCAGCAGCGCAAACGTGCTATGCTGGCAAAGCCATACTGCAGTGTGTGCCACGGTATACATCAAACAGGCCGCTCAAGAATGCTTTTAAAAGTCAAAACGCCCCGAAAAAAAAAAGACCCGCACGCATACGTAGCGCAGCGCAGCGCCGCAGGTACAGGAAAACACATTGCACAGACTGAGAGTGGGGAAATACGCTGTCATAATCCCATTTCACATTTTACATATCCTCCCATATCAACATAAACACATAAATGGCCTAGACTCGCACCGGTAAACGCAAACGCGAGGTGCTGGGTGCGTTTTTCGGCTCTCCGCACCATTTGCAGATGCGTCTTTGCTTGAGTGTGTGTTTATCTTTTGCATTAGGTGGGAAATACACAGGCACACGCGCGCGCTCGCGTTCTACTGCTCCTTAATGGCAAAAAATACATGCATGCACGCGCCGGCTGCAGATGTATGTAGTCGGTCGTTAAAAGGCGCGACGCGCTCGGATATCATTTCAAATGTATAAATGTCTTACCTGGTGCTCGTTTGCGCGGCCGTCGCAGTTCGCCTGCGCCCAGCGTCAGAGGCTGCAGGACGCTTCAGCTGAGCATGTCTATATCAGCGGGCTCTCCTCCTCTCTACGCGGAAGGAGGAAAAAAACGGCGTTGGCGACAATGGTTTCTCCCGAAGTGTGCGCGAAGTTTATTTTCCTTCCTTCGCCCTTGTTGACGTCAGACGTGCGTGAAATTGCTGCTTGATTTGACATTTAGTGGAGCTCGGTGCGCCAGCACTAATGCGGAGCCTTCCATGCTGGTGGCGAGTGTGTTCTGATGTGAGTGAGCAGGGTTCAGTTCATGCTAGGTGTGCACACACACACTCTCAGGAATTAAGGTTCCAGCTTTTAAGGAGTGCCTTTAAGTTCCACTGAGAACTTTTTATCCTCTAGCTCGTTGGGAAAACATCTAAACCCAATATGAGGATCTGAAAAACGTGCTATGTTACATCATAACATTAGTTAGTTTATCTACAAGAACTTAGTTATCTCAAAGAACCCTACACTGACAAATATGGTTCTTAATGAAAAATATATATATTTACTGAACCTATAAGGAACAAGAACAACAACAAAACTTGAGAGAGTTAGAAAACCAATGAAAAAAGAAGCAATGCATTAAACGAAGAACTTGTAATGTAACATCAAGAAATTTTAGTCTAAATATGGAGTGAAAAAAAGGTCTTGGTGAGAACAGAGATATTTTATACAAATATTCATTATATTTTGTATTTTATATTTCTATATAAAAAAATAGACATTGATAAGATATTGATAATCAATAGACAGACAACAGATTACAAGCAATATTATTAATTAAATTGAACAAATTATAATTGAGTAATAATTAATTAAATTATTCCGTTAAAAATATTAACCATTTAAAATGAGTAAAGTTTACTAAAAAAATTGACCAAATATCTCACAGACGCCAAAGATTAATTAAGAACTCTTTATTTTATATTGCCAACATTGAAGACACCTGATGTTAACAAGCATAATCACTGAAGGAGAAAACCGTAATTTTAAAACAAACCTAAAACCAACACTAATCACCATAATGGTGACTTCAATTTATGTTATTTATTTATTTATTTATTTATTGTTGTAAGTTTTACACATTTTAAATGGTTAACTCTTAAGGAATTAATTTGATTAATTATTACTAAATTCTAATTTGTTACATTTATTTAATAATATTGCTTGTAATCTATTGCCACAATTATTTTGTTTTTATTAGATAAAGCATATTCATTTTTACAGTGCATGTAGCCTGGCCAACCCTGAGGGACAAACTATCACCACAATATCCGAAATCCTTGTTAGGACCCATTAGGAAAACAGCTTATAAATCATTCTAAGTTATGTTTTTTTGACAATGTAAAAATGCAGAAATTTTATGGGTATTTTTCGGGTAGGGTTAGATAGAATATACACTTTGTACAATATAAAAATTATTACATCTGGAAAGTCTATGTAACAATATAAAAACAAGTTTGTGGTGTGTGTGTGCTTGTGCAAACTAAGAACCTCTGATGCTCTACAGAACACTAATACACATATCTGAAGAAGCTGTAATGTATTGTCCAGAACTTTAATTAGCTCCAAAGTAGTAAATTGGCAAAAGTTTCTTTATTTACATTTATCCGCATTTACATTTATGCATTTCAGAATGCTATTATCAAAAGTGCATTCAAGAAAGACAGAATTGTGCATTGGGTCTAAATGACCATCTTTGCATGCATGTAAATGACTTGCTATCAGAAAGCAGAGGATATTCCACATGGGCAGACAGAGAAAAGGCCCAAAGTTATGTGCTTTTTGAAACTGCACATCTGAGCTTAGTCTCTCTGTGCATTTCACACCATGCACATTCTCACAAACACACACATACACACACCTCATCACCATGGAACACTGACCCAGAATTCCCGGTGCTCTTGATCAGATCAGCACGGTGTGAGCGCGATCCACAATGACATGCCGTAGAGATGCTAGAGGTGAAGAGAGAGAGAGAGCCTGGATGTTGCTCACATGCAAACCTCCCAGCATGCCCTATATGAGAGGTGGTGTCATGAAAACAGCAAGAACTTTTGATTATTGTGCATACTGAACATGTACTTTAAAATTGCACTTCATTTTACAGTACATGCACATACAGTGTACTTACCCAAGAAAGTAGGCTACTGGGCAATATAAGGTACAAACTACACGGGTTAAGGGCATGCTTCAGGGTGGGGAACAGGACTGTAAAATAAAGTGCAATTAATGCAATACCATTATGCAATTAATGTTTGTTTTAACATGACGTTGTCAGAATGAACTCGGTTTGCACAAACAATATAAATAGAGCACAAGAGTGTGTTGCACGAGGCCTCTGAAAGGCTCATGTATGAAAAACTATGTCAGTATTATAATGAAGAGCAAAGGCAAGGAGGGGCGTATTAGACAGAAAAGAAAGAGAGCAAGGGGAATGTAATGGAGAAATAAAACACTCTCTGTTGTATCATTTGTAAGTAAATCTGTCATTCAAACATTACAATGATACATTCTTACTGATAGCACAATCAAATCACCCAAAATCTTTCCTAAACGAGCATGCGAGGGTCAAGGATTGTGCATGAGTTTGTAAACGATGGGCGTTTGGGTTCTGCTGAGCTTTCTGCGTTGTGCTGCGGGCGCAGATTCTGTGTGGGCCTGCTTATAAGCCTTTCAAAGACAACCCTACTGAGCTTTGGTGCTTAATACAGATCTGTAGGTCTGTTACTATGTAGAATAGTGAAATGATGAATCTGTGCACTCAGCCTCACTGGAATCACTGCCCTCTAGTGGCACTTCCAGGCCTTGCAAGGCAACTAAACTGCAGAGCTGGTCATATATAGCCTACACACACGTGCTTGTTCAGTAACCTTGCATCTTAAAGGAACAGTGCAAACTTCTATTTTTAAACGATCAATGCGATATAAATACAGGGAGAGGAAACGGATATGAGAAAATCAGCAAAACACAAAGGGAGATGGCAGAGGACGAAAGAGTCAGAAGGTCAGAGAACGGTCAATAACTTAACATTTACCCATAATCCCACTGGGTTATGAAGCGGACACATTGGTGCATGTGAAGTAGCTACCCAGACAAAAAGTGATTGTGAATATATAAATTCAATTATCCAGAATTAGAGCTAAACAGTTTGATTATTATTGTTTAATCACTTTTATTATACTAAAAAATGCAGAAATCTATCTCATTAGCTCACTTTTTGTAATAGAATAGAATATAGTGAGTTTGGGGTGGGACAATCAGCAATTCTGTCTTGCAGTTCCGTTTGGTGCCACTAGTGGCGCCAAAATTGCACTCTTTAAAAAAAGAAACAAAACTGTACACAATCATGTCCAGAATCACCAGACATTAGGTTGAATATAGTTTTATTATGCCGTATAGTAAAGCTTAAAAACATACATTTAAAAAAAAAGCAGCAGAAGCAAGAGGAGAAAACCTGCATGAGAGCAGTGTCTGTGCTTATCGTATGTGCTAAAGACATTCAAGTGAGCTACAAATCACATACAGGAAAGCACACCTCGGGAAAAACAGTTTCTCTCAGCGACTTAAGGGATAGATTACCCTTTTCTGTCATCATTTATTCACCCTCCAAACCTGTAGGAGTTTCTTTCTTCTGCAGAACACAAAAGAAGATATTATGAAGAATATGGCTAATCAAACAGTTGCTGGACCCCATTGACGTCAATGGCTACAGTCAACTGTCTGCTTACTGACATCCTTCAAAAATATCATTCTTCAAAACTATCTCTTTAATATTCATGTTCTCGATGTTTCGAACTCAAATTTAAAGGTGCACTCAGTAATTTTCCCTCACTAAAAAAATGTAAACTGTAAAACAACGGTTACAGCTGAATGCTACACGCATTATCTCCGCTTTGAGATTCGTTTGAGGTCAGTAAGAAATTATTATACTTTTATTCACTAATGACACATTAATGGAGCAAAAAATACAGTAAAGACTAACATTGTTACAAAAAAAACACGATTTACACCAAAATATTAAGCAGCACATCTGTTTTCAACATTGATAATAATCAGAAATGTTTTTCTTGAGCAGCAAATCATCATATTAGAGTGATTTCTGAAGGGTCATGTGACACTGAAGACAGGAGTAATGATGCTGAAAATTCAGCTTCGAATCACAGGAATAAATTACATTTTAAAATATATTCAAATAGAAAACAACTTTAAAAATATTTCACAACATTACTGTTTTTACTGTATTTTTGACCAAATAAATGGTGAGCAGAAGATACTTTTTTTCACAAACATGTTGAATTATTTAAGTCTTAGATGACAGCAAATTTTTCTACACTGGCATTAAGAACTGAGAACTTCTGTATCTACATGATTTGCAACGTAACAACAGAACGAAGGACAAAAATATTACTGAGTCAACCTTCAATTCATTCAAATACTTCTGAAATTTTTAACTTCTGAATGAAGTAGCCTATATTAAAACGGAAGTCTTTATAATGATGCATTGAAAGCTTTCATTAATAATACATTATGTTACATAAAGGTCCAGCCTGACTGTTCTATGTCAACAAACACCACACACACATTACGCCACATAAACACACATCAGTGCATTGCTCATGACAGTGCCCTCTACATCACATGTCAATCAGCATAATTAGTGTCTGTGTATGTAAATAGAACATGAAACATTTCTTTAACATATGATGATTAATGCTTCAGGTTTGGAACTGATCCCAAACCTGACTTTAATATTAAACACGATCGTCCCAGAGGAAATACTTAATCATAGTGTCTAAATGAAAACATGTCATTGGTTTTATGAATTAAATCACTTTTGGTATTAAAGCAGCCTGTGATGTCAAAACTCTTATTAAAATCTATTTCTTGTTAAAACGTGTAAAATGGCCAATACAACTATTAAGATAAAAGTCTCTGTAAATGTAAAAAAAAAAAATTGAAGTAGTTTGATGCAAAAGCCTCTAAGACATTTGAAATTTTCTTCTAAATGACCATTTTTATCAAGCTTGTATATTTAAGTTCAGTAATTTCACTTAAATGACAATTAATAGGTAATCTTCATTGCCATTTAAAGTGAAATTACTGAACTTTAATATACAAGCTTGATAAAAATGGTCATTTTAGAAGAAAATTTCAAATGGCATTTAGAGGCTTTTGCATCTGAACTCGTCAACTGTTTATTTGCAATGTTTCTGTTTCATTATATAATTATTTCTATTCATTTCTATTCCTTAAGGATAGCAAAAAGAGGTACTCTTTCTTTTTTCCTTTTCTTTGTTAAGTACATTGTGATTGTATTGATTTGTTGTATACTCGTAAAAATGAAGATTCTTTATTTGTATCGATGGTTTCATGAACCTTGAACATCCATGGAACCTTTTCAAAGCATAAAAGGTTTTTTTATACTGGAAAGGTTCTTTAGATTATAAAATGTTCTTCACACTAAGAAAAAAAAATGGTTCTTTTAATAAGAGTTCACTGAAAGGTAGTGATCATTTGACTGGAAGAAAAGTGGGTAAATATTTAAGTAAATAAACTTTTTGAGAACACTTTTTTGTGCGCAAACAAAAGCAATAAATAACGACTTTATTTCAACTATTCATTTCCTTCTCTCTTGGCCTCGAGTCAGGTTACTAGTTTAACAGCGTATGATCTGTTGTTGTACGTCACACGCATCACACACATGACCAGGCGTACTTGAAAAAATTAAGTTGACAATTCCACATAACCTAATTTTTTCAATTACGCATTACGTTTTTTTTTTTTTTTTACGGGTTTCCTTATGTCAACTGATCCTTTTTGGGTAACCAAAATGGTTCTTCTATGGCATCTCTGCAAGAAAAAAAAAAAAACTTTTGGAAACTTTATTTTTAAAGGATAGTTTGACTTGAAAATCAAGTCATGGTTTACTCACCCTGGTGCTGTTCTAATGCTGTGTGCCCTTCTTTATTTATGGACCACAAATGGAAACTTTTTTAAAAATTGACAAAATTTGTACATATAATAGCAATTAATAGCAACAGGCATTAAGCTTTTTTAAAAAAAGCCTTTTTTATCTTAATTTCTTACACCTTGTGTGCTTTTACTGGACGAGACGGAGTGAACTGCAGCGCTAATGTAATCTTAAAATGTGAGAAAATAAGACCAAAGCCCAAGGTCAAGAATTTCATTAAATAGGCCTAATAGATTTAATTTCGGCTTGTTTTTCACAAACCTAAGAACACTTGGATCATTCTGTGATACTTTTGCATCTTTTTTTGGAAAAGCTTGATGCTGGTCTGCCATTACATGGATGAACACGAGCAGGACATTTTTTGTGGTCCATAAAAGAAACACACAAACATCATCAGAACAACTCCAGGGTGTGTAAAATATGACTTATTTTTCATTTTAGGGTGAACTACCCCTACATATGCATATGGAAAATGTGGAGAATTACTAACTCAAATATCTTAACTTTTGACTAACTTAACCATCAAGACTTTCTTGGTCAACAGCTTCACCAAAAACCACTTATAAACCTGCATGAGAAGACATTTGAACCAGCTGATTGAAGACATCCCTTGTTGCATTATATCTAATATAGTTAATATGTCAAAATGGCCGGTTGATGTGTGAAATATTCACTAATTTCTTCCATTTAATGCTCACTTTAAAAATTTCAACTCAACTGCTGCAGTAACTGAGCAAAGAGTTATTTGTTACCATGAACACATTTGAATAAAATAAATTACAAAATACAACGGCAATGCATTTGTATCCAGTCACATTTGGTGGCAACAGCTGATCAATCACAGGATGATGCTAATTTCCACATCGATTTAATAAGGATGTTGAAATGATGCAGTGGCCTAATAGCATCCAATATCTCCGTTTAATCTCATTTATCGTCTTCTAGACCCTCTCGCACTGACGACATGGGTAAAAACCCAATGGCTAAACTCTGGTCGGCAGTCATGAGAGTGTGCTAAATTTACCACCGGCTGACTCTTAAAAAAGCTAACGTTAAACTCTGCTGTGATGTTGCAAATTGGAAAGCAGACGTTTGTCTCCATAGTAACATGTTCACTTCTTTTTCAGGTACATGTGAATCTAACCAACGTGACTGTAAACAACTTGCACAGACTTGCTCTAAATGATGGCTTTAAAAATAGAGCGTTAGCGGTTTCGTACCTCAGAAACGCACTGCCTGAACATTTATGAAAGAAAAGCAGACTGTTAAATGATTGATACTAATACAAATCAGACATGTTACCACAGTTCCAAAACCTAGTGAGTTGCCTACCAAGACATCAATAAGGATGCCTTGTTTTGGCCACATTTTATGACAACACTGCATGCTTCAGTTAGCATGATGCCTTAGTAACGTTAGCAGAAGACAGCGAGGGTGCTCACAAGAGTTGGAAACAGAGCTACAGCGTGAATTCAAAGGCAGTGTTGTCGTAAAACATCAGAAGGTAAGATTAAATCTGACTGAAAACACAGCAAGGAGATGCTAGGATTTCCCCCTTGGGGAAAGTATACTATGCTAGGCATTAGCGACAGTTCAAAATCTAACTTCGAAGTAGAAGGCTTGGATCGTCGGACAATCCAGTCTAAAGTTAAATTTACACAAACTGTGGACTTCTTCGAACATTTTTAGTACCTGCTTTCACATTCTTGCATCCTGTTAAGCCTCAGACTCTGATTGGTCAGTGGCGACACTGCCGTTCTGCTCCCCTACTACGGATTGGTCCTAGGGTGTGCGTAACTCCGCCAACAGTAAATGTTGGCCTGTTTCCCTCTATGATAGATTCTGAATCCGTGGACTTCCCCGTCGGTTCAGTCACATTAGGATCCTCCCATTTCTCTCTCATCAAGCCGACTGGAGATCGACCAATAGAGATGAGCATCCAAACGGGCGGCAGCCAATGCCAGCTCTCTCGCTGAACAGGAGAGGCGTGTCCACCTTTGAAAGATAATGAATACAAATAACTTAAATAAAGCCGGGTTCACACTGTGCTACTGTTTTGGCCAAATATAGTGAATAGCCGCATTTCCACTGTCGGGCTAGGGCTGGGCCAGAGCTAACAGGGAGCTGAGCCGAGCTAGTGGCCTCGGGCCTCAGAGACCGGGCTTGCGCTTCCACTGCCGGGCCAGTAGCCACGCAAGCGCTGCCCTCAAACCCCACCCCTAATACAACCCAACCCATTTCCGCGTGTATTATGAATTCATTTATTTTTTAAGTTAGAAAGATAACATGTAAATTAACTTACCGGCGGTGGCTGCAATAGTGTCCTGATTGTCTCGCGACTCACAGACTACCAGAACACCGTCCATCAAGTCAAACCATGGAAAAATCCTTCTCTGAACTCCGCTTTGTCCATTTTAATCGCCTTGTACAATACTGCGCCCGTAACTTTTTTATTTTTTCCTGAACTTGAAGCGTTGCTTGCTGAATGTTTAGCTTAGAAAGTTCGGCATCAATGTATTTTGTAACATCCTCGTTAGGGGTGTAACGATACACGTATTCGTTGGCGTGACCACAACACTGTCCAACAACATCAAATGGAAAATATAATGTAAGCGGAACGAACATGAGCTATTCGTTATTGTGTGGTTGTTTGGAATGACGGACCATTTATCAGTTTGGACCGTTTGGACCAATGCAGCGCAAGACGATCTTGATCAGCACTGTTACTACACAGCCAAATCCAGTAAAGAAAACATTTGAATCCGACACTGAAGTAATAACATCGCTGCGAGATCTAGTGAGAAACATTCACATTTCTCCGTTATTAATGGATTAAACAGCGCTGACGTGGAAACCAGGAAGAAACATTGTGCCATGAATGAACTATCCAGTGTCCACAGATTAGCAACATCACCAAGGATTTACTGTATAACACTACTATCTGTAAGTTTGACAGGAATAGTAGGCTATAACGCTTTCAAGTAACATCACGTCTGTTGTATTTTGACATTATCAATACTATTGCTTACCTCAAATGTTAATCTATTCTAAACTAAAATAAACCTTTGTTTATAACTACTACAGTATTACATTTCATTTTATCCAAGGAGCTGTTTTGTTTTATATGCTCCGAAGAAAAGTCAAGTGTAGTTCCATCATTGCTCAAAGTTAAAAAAAATATCATACTTTATGATGTTAGTTTTAATAAAAACATATTTAAAAAAAATTAAATCAAGGAAATTTCTCTGCCATTTCTTTTTGCTGTATTTGAAACGTACCGAACCGTACCATGACACAAGTGTATCGAATCGAACCGAACCGTAAATTTTGTGAACCGTTACACCCCTAATCCTCGTTTCTTCACACGCCGTCAATTGACGTCGTACCATTTCCTCTGCTCAAATGCTCAGAAGAGCTGTAGTATCCTTGACAGACAGTACAGGCGATTCTCCATTTCAAGCAGCGTTATTTTGCGCGATATAAAAAAGTGAAATGTGCATCTTGCTTTAGATCATAATGTTCCATAACACCGATAAACTCCGCCTTTTACCTTGAGTACGCCTCTAGCCCGAGCTGGCCCCTCTGGCCCAAGGTATTCGACGGGCCAGAAATCCTGGCCGTTGGCCCCGAGTAAGCCCCGATCAAGCCCCGGAAGTGACAGTGGAAATGCGATTGGCCCTGGCATGCACTAGCATAGCTCGGCCCTGGCCCGGCAATAGAAACGCGGCTAATTCTCGGATCCAAGCCTCTTTGATCATTAGTTTGACATGTTAATGAGCGTTGCGAACAAATTTTACCTCTGACGAAAATTCTGGAATTGTCAGAAGATTTGATGCTCAGTACTATAGAGTGCCGAAACTATGACGTCACTTTGTAGGCCAAACCGCGGAAGTGAGTTAGCATTTTAGCACTTCTGGTTCTCTCACCCTAAAGTCTATTGCCCCTTTTCCACCAAAAAGAACTGGTTCGGAACTGGTGCTGGTTCAAAGTTGGTTCAACTTGCGACCCTTTCAGAACCTGTTTTTTTTCCCCACTGACTAGAACGCCCAGGGAACGACGTCGTTACGTCACTGTGTACGTCGCCATACGTCTTAGCTAGAAACACTTGCAAGTACAACATTACTTTGGGATTATCTCTAACTCGTGTACCAAGAAGGCTTTAAAAACAATTGAAATATGTAAGTCCTTTAATAACAATTACAAAGGCGGACTCTATCGTGTTTCTGCAAATGTTTCTCCAGGCTTTGCGATAGTCAGAAAAGATGTTTAGAACACATCTAAACCCGCCCCAGCCCCCGATGTAAACATGATGTGGTAAAAGAACGGTTCTAGTCCAGTAAAGAGTTGGTGCCGCTTTGGAACCAGTTTTCCTGGCCGAGAACCGGTTTTCAAAATGCTTTGGTGGAAAAGGGGTATATGGGTTTTTTTAATGGGTTTTCTGCTAAATCGCCTGAAATAAGGTCTGTTGTTTTGATATATGACATAAAACACACTAGTTATAACCTGCTTGTGGTTTTTTAAACTTTATTGTGTCTGCTTGTGGTGTTTTAAACTTTATATACGCTTAAAAATGTATACATTTTGGATTAACTTATAAAGATTATCTTGATAGACAAAATGTGTAAGGGTCACAACTTTTTGTTGAACACAGATCTTATTTTTGGCGATTTTCCAAAAGTCTATGGGGAAAATACATAGCTTTTCGATTCGAGGGAACCCATGCCCGCTAACTTGTTTCCATCCTTGGAAGACATCCTTGTTTAATTTATCCACGTTTATTTGGTGTTGTGGTCTACCGCATAACTTAATCCAGAGCAGACACTTATCTCGGTTGAGATGTGGCTTGGGAAAGGGTAAAAAAACACACCATCGCCCACCTCTCGGGAACCTAGTGTCGGAGCAGCATGTACCCCATGCACACCGTTTGACAATTTAGACTTAAAATGACAAGAAAAAACTAATCAAAGCTGACTAACTGCAATGCATTTCAATGGAAGTGGAAGCAGAGAATGTCCGAGTGTATTGGGTTAGCTGCGCTGTGATTGGCTCATCGCGTTTGAGGGCGTGGCTTAGCCATAGGTCAATTGTAGGCCACGTACCTCAAACGTGTGGTGAAACGCCCCATAATCCACGTCCGAAGAATCCCTCGGCTAGCGTCATCATGGGACTGAACCTGTGACCCCATAAGAGCTCTTCAGCCAAGTAGGAGCTCCGTGCCTGACAGGTCATACCTGTAGATCAGAATATATCCAGCGATTACTAAACACAAATCAATACAACTCATTTTACATGATATTTTTAGTATGTATGCACCTGTAGCTTCCACCATCCCCTCCAAGATGACAACAACCTCAAAGTCCTCTTTCTCCAGCTGAGCATGTGACATGTCCCAGAACGGAGAGCGAGCGTCGAATCTCGTGAGAGATCACCAGTGGAGACACCAGGAAGAGACGATCGTCTCCCGTCTCGAAACCTACACTGATATCCGTCTGATCCAGTGGAATGAACTCGCCTAAGAGAAAAAAAAAGTCATAACACACTCATTGTACAATATAACCACCAGGTGGCGCCACTTCATCACTAACTGGGTCTATGTGAGGGCGCAGATGAAGGTGAATGCTGACTTACCCTCTTGTGTCTGTTTGGATTTGATAAGTTTGGCTCTCATATTAGCACCCACAATGTGGGAGGATCTCAAGTCCCCGACGCGGAACATCAAACAGAGCTTGTCATCCCGCAGTGAGATGACAGCATTACGAGAGAACACCAATGTCTCGGCGCGTTCATCGGCTGGGAGATCTTCACAAACATACAACCAACCTAGTGAGAGAGAGAGAAAAAGGAAGAAAACTATGTGTTTTTTACATTTTAGAAAATGTAAGCGGTGCTCAGTGTTATTCTCAGAGTCATTAAAGGGTTAGTTCACCCAAAAATTAAAATTAAGTCATTAATTACTCACCCCAATGCTGTTCCAACCCCATAAGACCTTCGTTCATCTTCGGAACACAACTGAAGATATTTTTGATTAAATCTGAGAGCTGGATCACTCCTCCATAGACTGCCTAAGGGACTGACACTTGACTAGGGTTGGGTATCATTTGAATTTAAACGATTCTGATTCCGATTCCTTGTTTTCGAATTCCGGTTCCTAACGATTCTCGGTTCCGATTCTTTTAAGAGGCAGGGTCAAAAAAGTTTAGCTAACCTTGCAAACCAATGGTCTTTCTGAAGGAAATACTCCTTTTGTCACAAATTTTGCATTTTGCCGAGATTTTTAGAAATGTGAAGCCACACTTTGGACCGCCGACGTAAGCTACTCATGTTCGACTCGCACGGTTATGCCAACACTTCCGGTAGATGGACTGTGAATATCGAAACTAGGAATCGAAATTTTAACTTTTGAATGATTCCGGAAAAACTAAAAGTTAGTCCCGGTTCCAATTGAATACTCGATACCCAATCCTACACTTGACAGCCCATAAAGTCATTAAAGAAAATGTTTAAATATTCCATGTGCCTACAGCGGCTCAATTATAAATTTATCAAGCGACGAGACTACTTTTTGTGCGAAAAAAAAACCATAAATAACGACTTTATTCGACTGTTCCATTACTTCCTTAAGGGAGCATGCGTGAGAACTGAGATGAGGACGTTCTTCTTCGACTACTTCTTGTTACCGGCTGCTCACCGCTTAGGAGTATTACCGCCCCCTGACCGTATAAGATGATGTGCTGATATAGCTGGAAGCACAAAACTTTCTGTTTACAAGCAGAGGAAGATGCGTGCTGTACATATGCTTTTCAACTACCGTATTTTCCGCACTATAAGGCGCACTTAAAAGCCTTTAATCTTCTCAAAAAACAACAGTGTGCCTTACAACCCGGAGCGCCTCATATATGGATCATCATCTTATACGGTAGGTGGCGGTAATACTCCTAAGCGGTGAGCAGCCGGTAACAAGAAGTAGTTGAAGAAGAACGTCATCATCTCAGTTCTCGCGTATGCGCCCATAAGGAAGTAATGGAATGGTCGAATAAAGTCGTTATTTATGTTTTTTCGCACAAAAAGTAGTCTCGTCGCTTGATAAACTTATAATTGATCCGCTATAGGCACATAGAATATTTAAACATTTTCTTTAATGACTTTATGGGCCGTCAAGAGCCAGTCCCTTAGGCAGCCTATGGAGGAGTGATCCAGCTCTCAGATTAAATAAGAAATATCTTTATTTGTGTTCCGAAGATGAACGAAGGTCTTACAGGGTTGGTACAGCATGGGGGTGAGTAATTAATGACTTAATTTTCATTTTTGGGTGAAATAGCCCTTTAATATACTATTATACTATGGTCTGTCTGAATACTCTATTCTAATTGGCTGGAAGGTGTGCAATAAGGTTCTATATTAACGTGCTGGTTCATTGAAGCACACACACATTATGGGTGCATCTTAATCAGCTGATAGGTTGTGAATCAGTATATCGTGTTCACGAATTCGGGCACTGGTAAGGACAGTCCAGGGACAGGGCACCGGCTCACTAAACATTGGGACACTGATGACATTATTTCCAGTGACATGACAACGTCCTCAGTGTACAACATCACTACTCGCATTTATGAACAACACCAGAGCTGATATGTTTTAATGTTATTTAAAGTACATTATGATACACTGCTTGTTACATACACATGCAACATTTCAGCAGTAAATAAATTATAAATGTTAGCCAGATTATTTTCATTAACGTATAGTTAATGTTTAAATATAATATATAATATATATAGTAATATAATATATATATAAAATATAAATATAATATATAATCTGTATAGTGATATGTTTAAATAATGGTTTGTATTTTAAAAGGGAGGTTAATGATTTCACTTCTCTAACTTTAGTGTCTAATGTTGCTGTTTGAGCATAAACAACACCTGCAAAACTACGTTTTTTAAGGACTACAAAAAAACGGCTGGTAGGGACTTATTTTATTATTTATTTTTTTACAAATATAACCTCAAATACATAGTTACTGTATATCTCAAAACAGAATGAAATAATGGCTGGTAGGGACTACACATTACTCCCAGATTAGTGACATCACAAACCCTAAAATTTACATAAACCCCTCCCCAGGAACGCGATTATGATAGATTATGCTATAATGGCTAGAGGACTACACATAAGCTAAATAAATCCATCAACTAACATTCAGGAAAGTCTTATCATCTTTGTCTGACTCCGTTTTGAACAAGTGAGGTAAAAGGACACAAGCTGTTGTAGCTCCGCCCTCTGTGCCAGGAGCAGCAGCTCATTTGCATTTAAAGTGAGACACAAAAACTGTGCATTTTTGGTCATCCTCAAAAAGTGACAATTTTAACATGCTATATACAAATATTTGTGTGGTATTTTGAGCTAAAACTTCACATGCACACATGCACTTAGGGAGAGAAGGTTTCAGTTCCCTGGAAGGATTTTGAGATTGAGATAGCCCTTAAAATGGCCGATTCCCTGATCAGTGCCCTGACTTCTGAACTAGTGAGCTGATTGAGATGCCCCCATGTCACTCGCACACAGAGATCGGAGACACACAAAAACAGGAGCACAAAAGCTTGTTGTCAACACAGCCCCGCTACTTTTATTATGAAATTAACTTTGATAATGAATTTCTATATTATATTATTCAGCATGGAGGTTGTAACGTCACTGTTTTTGAAGTTGTTAAACTCACAGCTTCATTGCTAATAGAGAGACGCTGCACAGATGCAGGTAATACACACACGCATCCCTCTCTTAATAGGCTAATTCATTCAAATAAATGTTATACTTCAATCATATAATCTTGTTGCACTCCTTTATCTCTGTGTCTGAGATTCTGACAGAATTCTAGATCTAATGAGCCGTAATTGATGAAAGAACCATAATTTTATCCTCTCCAATCAAATTCAGCAAACATTTTAATTAATTACAATAAAATAATTTTATCATTTTTAAATGAATTTTTATAAATCATTATAAGTATATTTTTTAAGTTTTAGTGTTATGTTATTATTTGTGATAATTTTATTTTTTATTTTCTAAAAACATACTTTTTTCTACTTAAGATTCAACTTAATATTTCAGTCAGCTGCCAAGGCAAAATTTCTAATTTTCATTTAAGTTGTTGTTGTTGTTGTTGTTTTTCTGTTTAAGTTTTTAACCTAAAATTTACATTTAAATATTTACATTTTAATATAATTTTAGTTTTAGTATGCCCAAAATAATCCAGCCACAATGCTAAGATAAACATGTTTTTAAAACAATATAATGTTATATAATGTGTGAATATATATACAGCTATGGAAAAATTAAGAGACCACTGCCAAATCAGCAGTTGCTCTGGATTTATTATTTATATTATAAATAATAAATCCAGAGCAACTGCTGATTTAGCTGTGGTCTCTTAATTTTTTCCATAGCTGTATATATAACTTAACAATATAATGTTCATATTCATATTGCAAAAAATCACGCAGCTAAGATGTTGTAGGTGGTTACTAGGGTATTGCTACAATTTATGCAAGATGGTTTCTAAGACAAAGTCATTATAAAATTATTTTTATAATTCATTATAATTATTTTTTTTAAGTTTTAGAGTTACGTGATTATTTGTGATAAATTTTTTTTAAACATACATTTTTTCTACTTAAGATTCAACTTAATACTTAGTCAGCTGCCAAGGCAAAATTTCTAATTTTCATTTAAGTTGTTGTTGTTTTTTTTTTTAAAGTTTTTAACCTAAAATTTACATTTAAATATTTACCATTTTAATATAATTTTAGTTTTAGTCTGCCCGAAAGAATCCAGCCACAATGCTAAGATGAACATGTTTTTAAAACAATATAATGTTATATAATGTGTGAATATATAACTATGATATATAACAATATAATGTAACAATGCAATATAACAATATAATGTTCATATTCATATTGCAAAAAAATCATGCAGCTTAAGATGTTATAGGTGGTTACTAGGGTATTGCTACGATTTATGCAAGATGGTTTCTTAATGGACAAAAGTCAAAAGTTACTAAATATATTGAATTTATTTAGCCATTTTGTCATGTGGCAAGTAAAAACCTTATCACCCACAATTTGAGGTATCATTTACATCTGTAGCACTATAAAAGAGGGGGGATAAATTATATGCTTAAGTTCCAGCGCTACGAACCAACTCTGTATTCCCAAATATGAGCAATCGTTGTAGTGATACCAGTCTTCGCAAAATACTCCACTAATTAAAAAGTAAGTGAGACATGGGGACAAAGGTTTATTCTGAGTTCTGGAAGTGGAGATTCTAGGACCTGGCATTTGGACAGTGTGTGTGTGTGTGTGTGTGTGTGTGTGTGTGTGTGTGTGTGTGTGTGTGTGCGTGTGTGTGTGTGTGTGTGTGTGCGTGTGTGAGAAACACAGCCCCTGGGGGCAACATTTAAACCAGGACATTAGAGATATAAATTGAACTAATCACAGCCGCAAAAAAACACATGAAATTAGGCCAGAAAAAGAGATTGAGAAGGGGATTGAAATTGGCAAAAGAGACAGAATTAGAAAAGGAGAAAAGACATACACAGAAACAGAGGGATAGGGTACACACATCTGTCGTCCAAAACGCATGACTCATTTGCACTTGGTTATGGATGATATAACTCAGCAGAGCACAGATCAACAAACCAAAGCCATGTGCGCTGAAAAACACTCCTCAAACCACAATAAGCATGGGAATCAAGTTGCACTTTCTAGAAAGAGTCCAAATAGTATATACACACTTACAGTATATATATATATATATACATATATCTCCTAGGAGGGTATATTTCAGCATATATTTGCTTTTAATGTTCAATTAAACCTTCAAAATATGAGGAAAATATTTAAAATATGAGCGAAAGAACAAACACCAACATTTTTATATATTTATAAAAATCTGAATCAGCATTAAAATTTTTATAGAATTAGACAAAATATTGATTTTACACCCAAAAAAACAACATGTATTTTGTTCTTACCATGAATGCATTGACCATAGATCCCAGGATGGCCTGTAGCAGGGAGTAACATGGTGCCCACTGGACACTGGTCAGTGATGGACACTGTATCCGTAGCCAATGGTCGTCTCCGTTTCAATGGAGAAAAGGAATGCAGAGATGAATCCATTAACATTATTGACACATGGAGTCCATGCCTCATCCTCCAAATGATCCAGATCACCCCTGGCATAAGAAAGAGGAAGGGATTGCGAGAGAAGGAGATGTGTTGTTTATGAAAATGTGTCCTTGGCTTTTTTTACATCACACAGTCTCTTTTAGTAAATTGGCTCTTGCATCTTACAGCACAAGGAGAGGCGCTCGTTCTCAAGTGTCCACCCACACAGTGTGGATGAACGGTGACAGCTGAGGACAACTCAAACACACAGGATATCTGAGCAATACATTGAATGTTGATATACAAACACTTGATTGAGAAACCTTTGTCAGGGAAGAATTCATTTATTTAATTCGAAATTCATTTTTATATTTTGGTTGCTACCTTACAGCATTATTTTTTAATTATTTGTTTAATGTTATCGTATTTGTTAGGGCTGTGAAACGATTAATCGCAATTATTATTCGCATCCAAAATAAAAGTTTGTGTTTACATAATATATGTGGGTGCATTGTGTATAATTATTTTATATATATAAATACACACACATGCTTGTATATATTTAAGACATATTTTCATTTATATACTGTTTATAGATTTATATGTAATTTATATTATATATAAATATATATATTTTACATATAAATAATATTTTTTCTTAAATATACATGCATGTGTCTGTATTTATATATATACAAAATAATTATACACAGTGCACCCAAATATATTATGTAAACACAAACTTTTATTTTGGAATGCGAATTAATCGTAATTACATTTTGACACCCTAATATATATATATATATATATATATATATATATATATATATGTATATATATATATATATACATATATATATATATATATATATATATATATATATATATGTATATATATACACATACATATATCTAAAAATACACACACATGCTTGTATTATATTTAAGAAATATCTTCATGTATATAGATTTATATATAATTTATATGATACATAAATATTTTATATATAAATAATTTTTTTTCTTAAATATACATGCCGTGTGTGTGTATTTATATATTTATATATATACACAAAATAATTATACACAGTGCACCCACATATATTATGTAAACACAAACTTTTATTTTGGGTGCAATTAAATCGTTTGACAGCCCTAGTATTTGTCCATATTTTGAATTCGCTTTTTATTTATTTATTTGGTTTTCATTTCAATTTAAGTGTTATGTGGTTTTGTTTCAGCTTTTTTTTTTTCAATTAATGAAAATATTTTTTAATAAAGTTTTATTTTTAGTTAACGGTAACAACGCTGACCTGATATGATGACCAGTATAATAAATCTGTATGTTATCTTAAGGAGAGCCTTTAACACAGAACGTGTTTTTGCTGTTAAAAACGTGAGATGTAGGTCTAGGAGAAAAACGAATACCAAAATGCATTTATAATCTATTACAATTTTTACTGACATCGCTTCAGACTTACTGAAATAATTATTATAATCAAATCTTATTTGGAGTACTTCCTTATTGCACAATGCACATTCTTAATATTAAGCCATAAATGTGTTTTAATATCACTAAGGATCATCAGTATGTATATAATACTGATAAATATCAGTATTTAAATGCAAGATATTAAAAGTGTATTTTAAAGTGTACTTGCAATAGTTCCACTTTAGCACAATCAAATATATATAAAAAGATACATAAGTATATCTTTAGTTAAACCTCAGCACTACTTCTGGATAACTAAATTGGATGAAGTATAAAATTAGTTGTTCCAATTTAGCAGACTTAGTACAATAGATAAGTACAATTGCAGGATTTAGATTAAGTACATAAATATGTAACAAGCACAACAGTTAAAGACATCTGTCTAGCATGAATTTACATTGAAAAACAATGGAGATCAGACGGAGTGGAACGGAAAAAACGTGTTCTGTGTGAATGGCAACTTAGGATTTAAAAGGTATACAAATGTGTGTTTGTGTGTGTTATTCATACCTGCAGTATGCAATGAGGTACCATATTGCTCCAAAGAAGAGCCAGGTCACTGCATACGCCATGACGAAGACAAACAGAGAGCAGCGCCAGTTCAGATCCACCAGGGTGGTGAAGATATCCGTCAGGTAACGGTACGTCTCAGCGCATGTTACCGTGCTGAACATTACAGCGGCCGTTCTTCTCCACATAGCGCTGCCTCTTACGCTTGTTGCGTGCTGGAGAGACACAGCGAGAAGAGAAATTGGAGCAAGTGACGAGTGAGTAAAAAAAGGGCACAAAAATTAGGCAGCTTACCGCAATCCATATTTAAAAATAGATCCAAAAAGTACGAAATCCAAAAAGTAAAAAAAAAAAAATGTCTAAATGAACAAGTGGAAGAACACCGACATGCTGTTAAAGGTGTTAGAGTAGCTCTGTCTGTTTCATCATCTATAGAGAGCAAAACTCTTTGACAACCACCAACTGCACTCCTACTGCATCTAATGATTGAGTCTTACCCCATCCAAACTTGCTCCACTCTTGCCCCGACCCCTGCACCTTCTTCTGCGGCTGATTGGCCTGCGCCTCCCTTGCAGCCATCTTGGCCTGGAAAGTCATTTTGTTATTGGACGATGGCTGTGTGGGAGGGGCCGTCTCCGTGGTTACCACATTTCCCAGCTCCTCAGATGCATTCTGTACATCAGTGGGCGGAGCATCCTTTGGGGCCTCCTCCACAGGCTCCTCCCCTTTCTCTGGAACTGGGAGGGACAGGGATTCAGGGCACGAGGTGAAGGCGGTGTTGTCCAGTGCCATTGTGTGTGTGTGTGTGTTAAATAATAAGTGAATGTGTGTGTGTGTGGTAACAATGTTCCTCAGTTCCTTATAATCAGTTGAAGCGTTTCATTTGTGCCTTTGTCTTATTTCTGCAAAAAAAGACAGAAACAGACACTGATAAAACCAAAATACACATAATTAACAAATTTTACCAATGGTCTGAATTAAGTTTAACATTCTCTCAAGACATTCTCGAGATTTAAGTAATTTGCTCCCACCAAGAGAACATCTTTATTTTACAGCTGATTATTGCTTAATGTTAATTTGAACCAAGCCTTTCATTCACTTCCCCATTATGCATTAAGCATCCAATTAACAGGCTGAAATTAACGTAAGTGGATTACATTGGTGACTTCATGCAATTCAACCTTTTAAAAAACATTTTCCACATCAAATATGTTGTTGGAGGCCATTTTAATACACACTCAAACATCTGATCTGTTCTGAGAAGGGCTCTACCAAAACTCACAAACCCAAGAAGCAGACTTAAAGGGATAGTTCACTTTGAAATAGATTTTTGATATGTTTTAGCTTACCTCAAGGGCATTTAAGATGTAGATTTATTTGTTTCCACAGTAGTTTCAATTTTGATATTTTTAGGTCAAACCGTTCGTGTCAGTCATATAATGGAGGTCTATGGTCACCACCTCAAAGAGCATGCACAGAGAAGTCCAAATTAAACATCATTTAATGACTCATAAATGTAAGTACACATTGATGGCCTAAGACACGAAATGAGCAGTTTGTGTGAGAAAACGAACAGTATTTATATCGTTTTTACCACTTGCCACGTCCAAGTGATCTGAGGGCGCGGGCGCTTCGGATCTGCACAAGCGCCGGAAAGTGCCGGAAGTGATCTCTTGCGCGGTTTCGAAAAAAAGAAGAAAAATCAACGTTGTCTGTTGATAAACACTCATTGTTTGCACTTTGATTTCGATATATCAACAGACAACGTTGATTTTTCTTCTTTTTTCACAACCGCGCGAGAGATCACTTCCGGGGCTTTCCGGCGCTTGCGCAGACAGAAGCGCCCTCGCCCTCAGAGTACTTGGACGTGACTGTGATTACAAGAGGTAAAAACGATATAAATACTGTTCTTTTTCTCACACAAACCGCTCGTTTAGTGTCTTAGGCCATCAAATGCGTACTTACATTTACGAGTCATTAAATCATGTTTAATCTGGACTTCTCTGTGCATGTGCTTTGAGGTGGTGACCATAGACCTCCATTATATGACTGACAGACAAGAACGGTTTGATCTAAAAATATAAAAATTGAAACTACTGCGGAAACAAAGACACCTACATCTTGGATGCCCTTAAGGTAAGCTAAAACATACCAAAATAAATTTCAAAGTGAACTATCCCTTTAAATATGAATCTAACTTGACTTAAATTAACCTCTAAATTCAACAGCTATAAAACAAGCAAGTGCTCATAAAGGAATCAAGAAGATTTAGGCTAGCTTTGTGTTGCATCCAATCCACAATAAAACATAATCTCTAATGCCCACACAAATACAAATCCAGTCAGAAACAGGAGACTGTCCATGTAACTCTAAACATACAGGTCTTGCAATGCTTTTCCCACATTGCCACTAACTGTCTCTATGATCTACTTAGGCTTATGATCCTTATAAGAAACTCAGCCAATTATCACAAGCAACAATTTAAATTTGTTTCATTATGTTTACAGTAATGCATTTACAATGTAATTCTATGGGGCAAGATAGTCCACAAATTAGCAGTGATTTTTTTTATCATATTTTTCCATAAGTGCTGTACAATCTATAAAGCGGTCTAAATTGTCATTTTAGCACCTAAACCACCTTTTAGCTTTCATTGCACATACAGTATAGCCAACATCCTGCACTATCGATTCTACAATGGCATATTTCACTTCTGCATCATCTCCACAGTCACGGTAACATCTGTCTGACTGAGTCTGATCCTGTTTGCTGTGTTTACACAGGGTGTTAGAGTGCGAAGTCCGGCAAGGCTCTATATTTAGCTCTGATAGTCTGGCAGTAGTAATCACGCCTACTCGAGGATAGATCATGATCTGCCTTTCTGGTCTGGGCCATAATTAGACTCATGAATCGTTCACAGATTGATGGATCTGCGTGGAGATGTGCACGTGTTAAAAACACAAAACTTTAGTAATGTTAGAGACGGATTATTGTTCAATGGAGAAGGATATCTTAGACTGCCATATTCAGGATTCGCAGGCACACACACACAGACACACACACATAAAGAAATCAATGATACTTGAATTAGTCTGAATGGAGCAGGTACAAATGACCATCATTGGGAACAAACTGGCTGTGTGTGTGTGTGTGTATGTGCACAACAGATATATACCTTGCTGTACCTACAGTATATAATAGTGTATAATTAAACAAAAAAGTTGTTAGTAAAATAGTAGATGTATGTATTTGTGTTTGTCTCTGTTTTTCTGGCTGTTTGTGTGGGTGGTTTATTCACAGTCCTGATGGAAAGTGGGATTGTCATGTTTTCTAATTTTGGTCTTTTGGGAGAAAGAGTGTCTGATGTGATAAAGCTGCAATTACATGCACACGAAAACACACACACCACCAGTGGCCTATGCTTGCCTGAGAGACCTCTCACTACTAGCCTTCTGTTTATATCATTACAGCATCACTGGAACATAAATCAGTGCAAACACACGAAACTGAATCGTAAAGACCACCAGACAATTCTATTTGTGTATGTGCATAACAATAATTCCGACTGTATATAGATTTTTTAAATTTTGTAGATCACTATTATTACACATTTGAATAGCCTAGCACAAATGTGATAGTATACACGTGTTTTATTGTAAGTAATTTAAAATCTCATGCTCTTAATTTAGCACGTAGCCTATAGCATGCCTTTATATTTAAATATTTATTTTATAACAACAAAAATTCTGTGATGCATTTATAAAATTTCCTTTCAAACTCATATTACTTAATTTTTTTCATGTTTTTCATGTTGCGTACATTTAATTTTTCGCTTCCTGGCAATATCTTACAAGCAATCATGCAGTCAAACGAAAAATAAAATAAACGATAATAAATAACCATGCATGCACATTTACTGGCGTTGAACTAATAGTATTGATCAACAAACGAACATTAACCAGCATACATACGTAGTACCACTAACCCTACCTGCCACTGAGGCTTTCTCCTGCAGAACATTAACTTCCGCGTTTTTAATTAGGCTACTCGATATCTGCGGGTTTGTTCAGTCCTAATGTGCGATGTTTGGCTCCTCGAGCAGACTCTTACCGGCGATGGTGATGACGATGTTGGTGATGTTGTTCGGCAGCGGGTGGGAACAGAGACGCAGCATCACTCGAGCATCATTTCACCTCCAGGAGACAAAAGAGAGCCAGCCAATCCACACAGAGCAAGAAGGAACTTGTGAAATATTAATCGAAACGCAATCTCGTGCTGTAGATGATGCCAATGAATGCTCTTTCCACTGCGTAGAGTCTTCTGATTAAAATGGAGGCCATCTGACTGTCAGGATGGATGAGAGATTGGAGTGCGAAGCAGCGTCGGCGTAATTCACCGGCTCTGCGCAGGTGTGTGTGTGTGTGAGAGAGAGAGAGAGAGGAGGACAGAAAGCAGTCAGAAATGGGTAATTAGAGGTGGGGTGGAGTTTATGTTGATGAGGTCAATCTCACAAAAATATCTCTCAGAAAAATTGTAAAACACGTGAGCCACTATAATGATTTATATTCCGTATACAATATTTCATACATTTGATAGGCCTATATTTCTAAAAAAAATAAATTAATTATTAACAGTTTAATATATTAACCTACGGCCAGGTAGGCTATATATATATATATATATATATATATATATATATATATATATATATATATATATATATTAGGCTGTCGTGATTAATCGCATCCAAAATAAAAGTTTGTGTTTACATAAAATATGTGGGTGCACTGTGTATAATTATTTTGTATAAATATAAATACACACACATGCATGTATTTTTAAGAAAAAAATATTATTTATATATAAAATATAAATTATATATAAATCTATATACAGTATATACATGTAAATATTTCTTAAATATATACAAGCATGTGTGTGTATTTATATATATATATATAAAATAATTATACACATTGCACCCACATATATTATGTAAACACAAACTTTTATTTTAGATGCGATTAATCACGATTAATCATTTGACAGCCCTAATATATATATATATATATATATATATATAATTAAATAACGTTATGAATTATCAATATTAAATTTTTCTTACAATATACTGATAACAATATAATGATATTAGGCTATAACACAATATACTTAATATAATAAATTATAATATTATACAATATAATGTCATGAGGAAAACTAGATACAAGATGGATACAGTACAAGAGAAAAATGTAACACACACTTTAAGTGATTTGATAATGTATTTATCATTTTAAATTGTTAGTTTTACGTTATTGAATATTAAAGCAGCACTATGCAGATTTTTTACCTTAAATTAATAGCTTCGGAGTTATTGCAATGGTTATATGACTATTTTCAGGTTGAATGTTGGGCGTCTCTGTTTTAATGATACCCATATAACAGGAGAATTTAAAACAAGTGTACTTTTGTGAGCCTGTCATAGATAAAGTCAGATGAGAATGTCTCTTCTGTGAATCTTGATGTTTCCAGAAATCTGTGCATCTGAATGTACAAGTGAAAATACCTCTTTATCTCGCTGTTGGGAGTCTTCTTCAGTAACTCTTTGTCCTCGTCAGTTGACGTTTGGAACAGAGACTACAAAGAAAATGTCCTTACGAACACACTATTAGAATTTCTACAAACAACGTGTGCTGAAGACAAAATCATGCGCAAATCAAACTCAAATCATCTATGCATACATTTTGTCAGCTAAAAATAAATCTTCCTTATAAGGAAGTAATTCAGTTATACTGTAACTAAGAACTGTGTTATAAAAAATGATCATCCCACATACCACTGAAGACAGCAGGCTTGCCTTGAACAGATACCTAAAAAAAACATGAGAAACTATAGCCCACTGCTGAAACAAGAACAATGACAGTCATACTAATCGGCAGAATGGCAAGAAAAGAAACAGATGCTCCTGCAAAAGCAGTGTGCCAAAAGCACACATTTACTCAAACCATTAGTTGGACTGGAATGGGTTGCACAGCAAAAATTAAGTAGTCCTACTATAGGCAATTTAAAACAGATTGTATACTGGCAGTAAAAAAGTTGTTTAGGTATATATCGGAAATGGAATACTGCTGTATGTTTTCCAGTATATTCTTCATAATGTCAACTTTTATAACATTATGTAATGTATTGAGATGTAAATATATTTAGATATATTCGTTTTGTGTTAATAAGTCAACATTTTGCAGGCTGATCAAACAAAGATTCAAGAAACATTACAAAAACAGATATATAACTACTGGTTCCTCATTCTGCAAATGACTGCTTACATGGAAGTACAGTACTTCACATTTTAATCTGCATGTATGCATTCAGAAAAAATGCATACTGCGCACAAGCTTTTGGCTTGCCTCAGTTAAGAAATTAAATGTAACATTTAATTTAATGTTCAACAATAATATTGATCTGCCTGCATTGACACCATTATACGAGAAATAAACTGAGCTGGATGATGACATCATGGTTTACTCTGGAGCGGCTGTGTATATAAGCAAATATAAGTGATCTAATTAATAACTTTTTTACAACAAAAATGAAACATTACTAAACTTACTTAAAGGGACACTCCACCTATTTGCATTAAGCTTTCCCTTGTTAGAAACCCACTATTGAATGGTCGCGCAACACTCGAGAACGAGAGAAATCCGCTATTTACCTTTTTCACTTCCTCCTACACTGACGCAAAAATCGAAAAATGTTGCTAACTGGATTCATTCTGATTGGTGAATCTGAGTGTAGTGTTTACATGAACGCTAAACAAGTGATCGGTTGATGTGCATTTTAACATTGCTAAGAAAATTCCCGCTCCTCCGTGAGCGATACGAGACTGGTGCGTCTCATTGGTGTCGCTCATTGGTAATCACACCACCTGCCTCGCGCCGTTCTCCGCGGCCCTCACTCGTCCCACTCGCCACAGTAAACATGATGGCGACTGTAGAACGCAAAAGCCGAATCCGCAGACATTTTGGGCGATCTCGAAACACATTTTCGGGCAGACTCGTCACGGAGACTCACTAGTAGCCTAGACTTGTTGTTTAACTACTGCGCTCTGTTACCGGTAGGCGTGGCCTCCTAGGACAGCGAAGCAAGTGCATTCTGGGAGTTGTTGTCTTTGATCCACATCAGTCAAAAATACATTTTCTGGCTTTTCTCAGTCTGAGAAAGCTCCCAATTCAAAAATAGTTTCACATTTCTTCTACATAAATGACCCATTTTAAATACACATTCATCTTTCCAGAGGTGGAGTGACCCTTTAAGCTGGACTGTGACGCTATTTTCTTCTGGAAACAAACTTTGTTGCATTACTCGCCTAATCGCACCCGCTCCAAGCGGGACACAAATCTCCATCACCAGGATGCGAGGGTAGGCATGCTGACAAACTTGAGGCCAGGGGAGTTAGGTTTATTGCACAGCTCTTTACTAACTGGCCTCTGTTACTCTGATTTGCAAAGTGGTGTATTTTGTGTTTGGAGTGTTTGAGTACTTGAGTTTCTAATTGGCAGTTTTGAAACACCTTGATTGAATGAGTTGTGTGTTCCTTTTTCGGGAAGAGGATCATTTACGTTGATTGAGTTTTGCCCTGGTTTGATTAAGCCCTATTGCTGAAAGCTAATGAGTTGCTCTTATGTTCTGCTGATGTTTGGCCATCTGGATGCGTCTGAGATGAAACAGTCACTGACTGAGCTGGAAATACACATCTCTAACAGTACAGTCATATATGCATACTTCTCTCTGTATACATTTTTGTTCTGCAATCTGCAATGCAAATAATGTTTTTTTGTGTTAAATTACCCCTCTGGTTTCCTGAGGTCTTCTTCAAGCATTGATGACAATGGGCTGGAGGGACAGTTTTACTGACACTAACCTGGAAGAGATCATCAGACAATGAAAAAACACTATTCTATCCATAAATACACAATATCTTGAAATGTTTCACAAAGTTCAAATGTTTTGTAAATCTTCATTGCCATTTAAGTGAAATTACTGAACTTAAATATACAAGCTTGATAAAAATGATAATTTTAGAAGAAAATTTCAAATGGCACTTAGAGGCTTTTGCATCTGAATTTCTATACATATATATATATATATATATATATATATATATATATATATATATATATATATATATATATATATATATTTCCATGTATTGTTTGTCTTGATCTATACCTAAAAATACATTCTCCTAAAAATGTACAGTTATAAAAATAGTTTGAATTCGAATTTGACTAAAGACATTTTTCAGATTAAATTCAAGTTAACTACATTCTTATTGAGCAAACCTGCACAAATTGCTCCATAGACTTCCTTTGTAAGTACATTTCTGTGAAAACATACGTTTTTTTACAAACTGCATACAAGACCACATTATTTTCTATGATCATCAATGTCATGCTGAACTTGGAATAATGCAGCTAGAATGCTTTTGGTCTCATTTTAGTGATGCATTGCATTGTTATCAGGCTCTTGAGCTCTTTGTAAATAGCATTTCAGATATGTACATGGTCATATTTTGCATTTATGGCAGGTGCTGGATACTGGCGACAGGCTTACCATTCCCAACAGGGACACGGAGGAGGAGAAGAAGACGTGGGGATCTGCTGGAAGCAGCTGGTGCCGGAGCAACTACAGGACCAGTATCCAGGACAAGAGCATTTTGGGCTGAATAACACTTTACTTAAAGCCTTTACTGTATATAATGCCTTATCAAAGTATTTCTAATGCATTAATTCATATTTGTAATGCACCTGATGATGCATTGCATTGAATCTCATTAATAATTGTAACCACAGTTATATTACATTATTACTTATAGGGCTATGAACAGATGGGATTCGGAATAAGTGTTTGAACATAAATTGCTCAGTCTCAGTCTGATATAAAAGGATTTCCAGCAAAAGGGTAACAATAGGCAGTTGGTTATTATGCACTATCCATTTAAAAATGCATTTTCTGTCTTTCAAACATCCCTCTTGAAGGCCTAAAGCTGACTACATTTATTCATGGTGTAGCTTGACAACTGAGCTATGGGGAGATCAAGCCAGTCGCTTTATTTAGTCAGTCGCCATTTTAATCACATTTTAGCTTTTCTATAGTATACATATTCACACTCCATGTAACTCCAAAAAATGAACTAGGAAGGTTGAGCACTGTACATAATATATTTAGCTTACTTATAATAGGCTAATTGTATTTTTTGGCTTGTAATGTTATGTAATTATGTCTCAACTTAACAGTACAAAATCCTAACGTGTTGCCTAAACACAAACCATTTATGTTAAGTAAAAAAATATCTTAAATCCAGAGGGTGGCAGTCTAGTGCGAGTCAACTGCCATTTTGCCCAAACTTAATTTGATTGTGTTCAATCTGCTTAAATATATGTACAATTTAAGTTTACTTAATCCTGTTTGATGATTGAATTGTGTTGCATTAACTGAAACTGGGCAGTGCTTGTTAGTTCCCATCATGCTTTGCATATGGTTGAATTAAGAGAGAATAAATGTTAAAATTAAGTGGGTTTTTTTGTGTTTTTAAAAAAAGAGAAAAAGGGAAGACTTGGTAGTCTGTAATTGTGTTTAATGTTCAACATTGCAATAATTGAACCATTTAAATTACCAGTGTGTGCATAGAAGAGTAATAGCATTTAGGTTGAAGACTGATTCTGCATTTTCACAGCAATATTTTGACAGATAGATAAAACAAGTAAATCTTATTATTTAAGATGACTAAATTGTGAAAAAGTGTGTAATTGTGTAAAAGTGCTATTGGTAGCTAATAGTTAACTATACTCCAGAAATTGATCATGTGTCACACTCAAATAAATTATATAGCATTGGATGAATGAATATATGAATTTGAATACCTAAATCATATCAGGGAGCCTTTTTAAAGTCACTGACACTATTTAATTAGGCTATGCCCAAACATAGTAAATAAGTTGAATCAACCGTAATGAATTAAGTTGACCTAACGTAAGTACATTAGATTGGAATAACATAATGGCATAATGCTGAAATAAAGCAAGTTAATCATGTGGAAATCATTTCCATGATTTTTTTATATAAATTCAAATAGTTATTTTCTTTGAGTGTACAATAATATTGAAATGATTTAACTAAACTAGCCAAACTAGTCTGTTTTGCCACACTAAACTTAGAATGTTAAAATGCACTAAACACTGTATTTTAAAATAGGCTTAAAGCAGATATCTGTTGCATCAAAATGACAGGGCAGAACGATAATATTGCTGAATAAATATTATCATTACAAAGAAGATTGCATAGATACAAAGTATAGTTAAACCAGCTGAAAAGTGCCCCAAAACACTCTAAAACCAGCCAGAGTATCAACTGAGGACCAACAAAGACCACCAGCCTGCATGGGCAAGGCATACTGGCTCAAACATCCTGGGCATTATTTAATATAGTAGCTACTGCCATCGATCTAGCCGTTTATGAGCTACATGCGCTAAAACACTCACACAGGAAGCCAGCTGTATTTTATGCCCTCATACCTATAAATAAATATCATGCAATGGAATTGGCTTGGCATTTTCTCTTTAAATTGTTCCATCTGACTGTTCACATCTCTGCTGGTTGCCTTATTGATTTGCTGTAAAGTAATACGCCTCTGCAATGCTCTGTCACTAAATCATAAAGGAATATATGAGACTGTGTCTCAGGCATTAACAGTTACGACCACTTGAAGAGAAGCTCTCCACACATGATTGATTTATAGCTAGCAGTCTATCATTGTCATAAACCTCAACCATCACAAATATCACATTAAAAACTACTTAAGTGTCATTAATGCTCTCCGTGGGTTTGCAAATATTAATGCAATGAGCCTATAAATTGCTCTCTGGCTTTAATTATTGTTAATATGGTGCTTGCATACTGCATATTGTGCAGTAAATATTGTATTCTCCCTACTATAAAAAAACAAACAAACTGTCAGGTTATCACAATGGTGATAAATACTATTCAATCCACAATGGGAAAACTTGGATCGCAGGAGAAACAGTACACAACCATTCATGTTAAAATACCAAGTATAGGCCTACCGTTACTTCTCACGATGTCTGAAAATAAATCATGAAGGAAAATTGACAGCTCACCTTATCTGAAATGATTCGTTTCAGCCTTTTTGAATGAAAGTTCCCAAACCGGAAGTGCCACCCATAATTCAAAACGGTCGTCGGGAGTGCCGAAGTGATGACGTCACTTTGTAGGACAACTCGGAAGTTAACGGCGCATGGGTTCCCTCGATTGAAAAGCTATGCATTTTCCCCATAGACTTTTGGAAAATCGTAAAAATAAGATCTGTGTTTAACAAAGAATTGTGACCCTTACACGTTTTGTCTATCAAGATAATCTTTACAAGTTAATCCAAAATTTATACATTTTGAAGCCTATAAAGTTTAAAAAAAAAAAAAAACACAAGCAGACACAATAAAGTTTTAAAAACACAAGCAGGTTATAACTGTGTCAGTCATAGATCAAAACATCAAAATGTTAAAAAGGCTTTGTTCACCACAGACCTTATTTCAGGCGATTTAGCAAAAAAAAAAAAAAAAACATTAAAAAAATCCCATAGACTTAGCTCGAGGGAACGCGCGAGTGCTAAAATGTTAACTCACTTCCACGTTTTGGCCTACAATTTGACGTTGTGGTGGTGGATACATTGTGGCTGCGTCCGAAATCGCATGATTCGTACTTATTTTGAATAAGTAGGCTACTTTGCAAGTGTGCGGTATGAATGTAATTGGATGTACTACATCTGCCATGTTGTTATTGTCATATGACCAACCAGTGTTAGTTGCATTATCATCCACATTTTTTTAAGTCTCACTTAAGTAATTATACGCACTTCTCTTCGAATATCACAAACAGTAATGAATAAGCTATGTGCTAAAAGCTATATAGTGCTTGATATTCACAGTATAGTGGTTTGCCTTAGCAAACACTTCTAAAATAGAGTAGTAGCCTATGGAGCAGACCGTCAATTCTGAACAATCCCTTAACCAAAATCATTACTTTCTTTCCAGAAGAGCATTAAAAACCGGAGTGTTTTGCTAAAACACACTGCTAACCCTGCTGGCCTGTGGGACTTTCCCCAGTTCGGGCAGATAGCCAGAGATCCACTGACACCGGTGCACACACACAAGCTATCTCTGCGCTCCCTGAGAGAATCCCTATCAAGCTCAGAGAGACGCTTTGTGTGTCTTAATGGAGGACAAATCTGTTAGCGCATGGCCAGCGTGTGTGTGGGTGGGCTCTTCACTGCTTTCACCCAAGAAGTGAAATGAATGGAGAGACTTTTAGACAGGCATGCCTTGCTGAAAAAAGCTTAAGCTGGTGGGCTGGCCTTCTGGTCATAGCTGGTTTATCAAGCTGGTTCTGGAGGGGGTTTGGCACATCTTTTTATAGTCAAGTCTTGTCCAGACAGGGAGACTAGCCATCCATCTTGGACTGGTTTTAGCCATTTTTTTGTTTTGTTTTCAAGTACAGTGGCCAGTGTCTGCTGCCAATTACGATTCAGTTTGTTTGGTTTCCCATATTCTTCAAAATATCTTCCTTTGTGTTAAACAGAAGAAATTAATACAACTTGAAAATGACAATTTTCATTTAAAAGTGAATTATCCCTTTAAGTGATTCATCTACATTACTACATTTTAATTCTTACCGTGTTTCAGGCATGTAAAGTCCTGGTTGTTCTATAAACGCCGTCAGCGCTGGAACTGCATCTCGCAGGCTCCCTCATCTCAGCATGTTCATTGTGTAGCCTGTGAGTGTTCAGGTTGTCTGAACAAGCCTCGAGCACCGTGTTTCTAGGCAAACCTTGAATGCCAGTCGGAGGGTTGCCATGGCAACAGAGTCGGGGCAACTGCACTTTGGAATGCCTGGAGACCCTCTCCAGCTGTGGCTAATGTCTTATCTGGTTACCAATGCCATGTTCAGCTGAGCAATGAAGTCCAACTTTGCCTGACAGCAAAGATATTAATTAGCAAGCAAAGGGAGAAAAATAATAACCTATAATCTTAAATGTCTCCTGCAGATCTGTGGATACCTGTGCTCAGATTTGCCTGGACACCAAAGTCTCTGATGAAAAAAAAGTCTGATATCTAATTAAATTCATTTATTGTTTAAGTGAAACCTCTGAGAACAGTTCTGCAAAAAATTACAGGAGTTTCTGACCTTTGTCACAAAAAGTCGACACACACACTTTTAATAATTGAAACTTTGGTTTTTAGTGCTAAAACTTCATAATAAAACATAATCTAGTATTTGTCAATAAAAAAAGATAAAATTATATTTTTAAAAGTAAGGTAAGAAGTCCTCTAAAAAGTATAATATATTATATATATAAAAAATCATTTTTTACTATTATTATATCACATATTTCAGTAGTTATCATAAAATAGGTATCATTTGAAAGCTTTCGAACTCCTGTGAAAACTGTTTTGAAATTAGAAGTTGATGTTACCATCGGAAACGGTATTTTTTATTAGGCCCCTCCCCTTTTGGGCATCATCTTTCATAATTTATTATCAAAACCTTTTCTAATCTTGACAAAACACATATTGTCAGAAAGGTCTGAGTCTCAAGGTTCCATATTTAGTGACAGAAGTGATATTTTGATAGAAATGTGTTAATTTGTTATGGCAGAATGCATACAATTAAATTCAATGGCACCCGGTGGCTATTTTTGGTATAACGCCTAACAAAATCTCATGTGAACTTAAATTTTTGTGATATCAACTTTAAATTTGGAACACAACTTGGTTAGATATATAGCTTTCATTTTATAGTAATTTCAATAAAAAATATATTGTAAAATATTTTTTTATATTAAAAATTATATATTAATAAAGTATATTTTATTTACTGTAAATTAAAACTTTCATAACTTTTTCAGACTTTAATTTTTTGAAGTGCTTTCACTTCAGTAATAATCTGCCAATTGTTTTCTTTAAAACAAGACCAAACTTGTGTATATATTCCAAAGCATTCTTGAATTTCAATCATTTAAGTTTGTATAGTGCATTTTAAAGTCAATTATCAAAAAGGGGGTGACAGGTAAAGGGTTAAGGGTGTTATTACTGAGAATAAAAATGTGTTGTGTATTGTGAATCTGGGAGACGGGAACATCAATGTCTCCCCTAACCACTATTGTCTGTTCCCACCATACACCTAGAATGTAAATAAGGGGCCGTTTACACCGACACAAACCTTTTATGCGTTTTGGCCATTAATATACTTGACAACTGTGTTTTGGGAACCTGAAAACGCTAAGTTTTGAAAACAGGATTGTTGAAAGCAATACTGTCATAGTCTGCCTGTAAACAACAAAAACGTGAATTTGTGAAAACAGTGATGTCATGCGCGTCCGCATTTTATGTTTCAGTCTATAAGGCACGTATTGTTTCTTTACAAACAATTTCTATAGATCAGCAGCTACTGGCCCGGTTAAGGTTAGGTTTAATACAGCCTTTTTTCAGTTATTTTCGCGGATCTGTGTGATTTTATCATTTTATCAATGTTTTTGTCAGTACATGAAAAAAGCGAAAGAAAAATGTTTCCGTTTTTAGTATATTGTTGTCATGGACCCAATTTGGGGGCTTCGTCGGGATCTGCACAACAAGAAAACAAATGCACATATCAAATAAAATACGTCACACAACGTAACAATAAACAGGCAAATATTCTAATAAAGATCTTTATTCAGTTTTAAATAGGCCAACAAATCGTAAAAATACATAAAGGTCAATAAAATGACAAATCAGCTCCTCGTGCGCATCTCAGCCTCTTGGGATATGGATGTAAATTGTCCTCAAAACAATTTTGAAAAAAACGGATGACTTGCAGGTGTGAAAAACCACTTTGTTGTAGGTAGGATTTTCCTTTTTCCAGATTGATCCTGAGAGTCAGTCGGTATGAGCTCAAATTTAAATGCGAAGATGGACGCCAGCACTCACCAGCCTCCAGGCAGTGTCAAGGAAAGTTTCAATCTCTGATATCAACACAGGACGTGGTGTTGTTTCACAGAGCAATAATGCAAAAAAAGGTACAAAAAAATCATCCATTAGTCCAAAAGTCACCCTACATCCCAAATAAAACCACGCCAAAAACAAAACAAATAGATTAAATAAGATTCACTTAAGAGGACAACAGGAATAACAGCATTGCTTAAAAAACATTTAACAGAAAAGACAACATTCGACTTGCCAACCTACCCGAATACATTGATTTTCTGATAAGCTTCTATATCTTGGAATGAAGAAATACATAATTGCAATAATTTAAAGTGACACTATAAGATAAATAATGTGTGGAGTTTAAACACATTTGTTTTGCAATGCTTTTTTTATACATTGCAAAACAGTTTTATGCATCATCCTTCAATTTTGCTTAGGGCTTTCAATGTAATTTCTACTCAAATGGAGGGGGAATAAAAACAGACACTCAAACCTTGACCCAGAGCATTGTATTGCTGAGATGCTGTGACGTGGGTGATCAAAGTGAAGAAATTCACAACAACTGTGACGTAATAAGCATTACTCAGCACAAAGCCTCATTCAAATAATCACTCACTCAAACCTTAATTCAGTCAAGCACTTAAAAAAAACTAATTTTATGAAGAAACTTTCACAGAGCTGTCTGAAAGCGCAAAGCAAATAAATAATAAAAGGAGTAAAGCCAGAAGGCCAGCACAATTGACCCTTTCGCAGGAAGTGTATTATTATTGACAGGCAATCCGACCAATCATAATCCGCCAAATCTGCCATTTTTGTCCAGACAAAAGAGTTAGTAGATTAACGTAGGAGGATTTGAACTTGAAAAACGGTGTGTACTGATCGTCTTTCCGGTTAAAACAACATTCCTTATGTTCATTCATGTTTATTTGATGCTATAAATGAAGTAGAAGGAGATTTAACTGAGGCTCTAGCGATCTGTCAGGACACATTAAAGAGCCAAAAAACGTATACATTGTTTAAATTTTGTACAAAAATGACCAAATTGGAAAGTTGAGACTTCCACTGTGTAAGAAACTGGTGGGACGTGAGAACGGCGTGGCTTGTCGGACATAGCAACAGTAACTAAGGGGGCGGGTCTTGCGAATGGTTACATTATAACACGGAGGAAAAACAACATGATGCTTATTTTTTTTAAAATGCAATTTTAAGTCAGACTTTAGTTAAACAAAAATGGCCATCTGAGTGAGAGCGCATGCCTTGACACGCTTCAAGCTTTTGGGCTGATGCTGGTGAAGACGAAGGATGAAGGTGGGAATGGGAATGTCGTCACTGATTCCTCATTTCCTGAGTCGTCCTCGTCATAGCAACAGTCCTCGTCATCCTCATCCTCGTCCTCCAAGTCCTCGTCATCATAGTAATCATCGTATAACAGGTCGGACCCCCCGTCCAGTGCGGGGCGCGCGTGCGCACACAGTATTCTGCCAGGGTGGTGGGAACTTTCACTCCGTCCCGTTCCGCCTCCGCTTTAGTGGCCAGAACTTGTTTTCTGTAACAGACAAACACCTCATTAATGGATCTGAAGGAATATTCAACTTTTAAACCTTCAGGCTAAACTACAATTGTGGGCACATTACCATAAACATGTATTCCATTGTGTTTTACATTTGATGTTATGTGCCTCTTTTAGCTTTATTTGTATATTAATTATATAGCTACTCTTTCTATTACATTCAGAGTCAGACTCATCTGTCTTAGGCATTGGGACATGTTGACATTTTATGTCATTTAAGCTCTCCGTCTGAGTTTTTGCCCTGAGGTTACGAAGCCAAGGCAGAGAAATAAACAACTTATGTCCTGAAGGATGAAATCTGATGCAAGTCAAATGTTCTAACTCAGATGGCTGAAAACATGAATTGGAACATGCAATAGAGAGATTGCCAAGAGGAGCTCATGTTTCAGTGACTTATTCAACCACAGGAGGGCACCGCTGATCCAGAATAAATCAAAATCTGTTTAGAAGGGTTTTCCATTAGCTTCCATTATCTTATGACAGAGCCATCCAAATGTAACAAGCATTAAACAAATAAACATTAAACACAGCTGTCTCTTAAAGTGTACATATTCTCTATTTTTGTGCAATAATTTGTTACCTAATGATTTCTGCATATTCACGGTCTTTTCCTTTACTGTCTTCCATTTGCGGTACATGACAGAGGCGTCCACGTTGGCTGGAGAAAACGTGTTGGGCTCGTTCAGTAGAGAGATGACACTCAACAGTATAGTTCTGAAACACACACACACACATACACTCAATGTTATAATGACATTAACCTTTAAGCTCATCTGTCCTAGATGCTGCATTCTCCAAAAGATGTGAAGAGATTTTACCCAAGAGGATCAGTCTTTATGTATTACTTACAGCTACTCTGGTTACCTCACATTTGCAATATGGATACGGAGTCAGACACCAAGTTGGTAATGAAACAACAGTATTCACTGGGAAAGTACTGTTTGTATATAGCTTGGGAAAACCCAAACAACTTCCTTAGCTCTGAAAGTTAGTCTGGCAAAGAGCTCATTCAAGCCCATTTCCAATCCGTCAAAATCGAGGCACCAATCAGAAACGTTGGGCGGGCTTTACACGATGACGACAGAGCTAGGATTTTGAAGCAGATTTTGTAGCCTACATTACAAAGATGGATGCCGCTGTCGAACATCACTCATTCGAATCAGCTATCGTGTGTTTTTAGCAATTTAAACGTTTCTTTTTTGTTAAAAACTGAGCAAAGAACAACACTCGGAGATGTTTCTCCGCGCTCTCCATACGTCATTCTCCATCACCGTGACTGGTTTCAGGTCTACCCCTGACGACCGTTGGCGACGCCCCTCTGGAAATGATTTGTCTATGACACTTTGCCAGACCATAACTCAGTTACAACTGAGAATGGTCTGGTTTTAACCAGGCTAGTTTGTATAAACACTCTTATAGTCATTCATTGTCAAATGAGCAAAGTTTTTTAAAGGGTACATATCATGCTTTTAAATCATTCATTTTTACTTATAAATCATACATTTGTGGTCTATATAAAGCATAACTGCAATGCTTGGGTCTGAATTCCTCATTATTATAGCTCCACAGGCCCCTTTTCTACCCCTTTTCTGATGTGCTTCTGTGAGCAAGTCGTTTCAATGCGGCCCCTTTAAATAAAAAGGTGTACCATCTTACCCCGCCTGCTCTGCAGGTCGCTGAGTTCACGGTCAGTTCAACTCAGGTTCAACTCTTCCGCGTTCTACCATTATTGTAGTTTGATAAGAGATACGATTACTATAGCTTCAAAGAACATTTTTATTCACACGTTAACAAAATGTCTACAACGGAAGACTTGTCCACCAAGCCTTACGTATTCGAAGCCAGAGCGAGCGATTTGAAAAGATGACGAAGACGAACCGTCTTCATATGGAGGCAGGTATGTAAGTTAACTATGTTGTGTTATTAGTGAAAGTCGACTATTTCTCTTGTTAAAACAAGCACACTGACAAGATAAATGTCTGATCTTACCACTAAAAATCTGTATTGATAATAAAATGATAACTTGCGTTTAGAAAGCATCAGGAAACACAGCAGCTAAATGATAGAAGGAATTTACCTGATTGGCAAACCCTTCTGTATACTGGTGGATGTTGTTGAAGTGGGGATCCTTGAAGTGCTTCAGGTCACTACATCCAACAACCGAACATTTTGACTAGCCCTCTCGTAACTTCTGCATCATTGAGCTTGGACTACAAAATTGGAGCGGGAAATAATAATGGCGGATTGCTCGAAGTGTTGGACCGGTAGTCGATGTCCTTATTTGTCAGTTCCGCTGCAAATACGGGGACGTACTTGCTCAAAAAATGTCATAGACAACAGAAAAATCTGAACAGGTTGAAAAATATGACCAAAACAGAATATAAAGATATAAACGAAGCACCTGAAGAGAATAATTTCATATTTTCTGTACTTATAAACACTCCAAATCTACAACTAAATGCATTTAAGGGCTAAAAAAGTGGATTTTGCATGATATGTCCCCTTTAAAGTTAGTAATTAGCCAAAATAAATCTTCAACAATTTAGATTGTAATTTTTTTTTAAATTATAATAGCATTACTAATTATAATAACAATAAATATTATTATGATTAAATAATGATAATTCATTTATTAATGTGGTGTAATCAATATGCAAAAAAAATCATTAGTTCTACACATTAGTTGTAAGTAGAGCTGGGCAATGCAAAAATGTATTTCTTGATATTTTCCAAAAGCAGGAGTATAAGTAGAAGACTTCAAGATTTAATTCATAGATATATACTGACATACAGAATCAGATTATTTTGTAAATTTGATTTATACTCAAACTAAATAGGTCACTAAAAACAACAACATCTGAGCGGGGACAACTGTAGGTTTTTGACAACTACGGCACATTCAGTGGTGGGGTCAAAATATGCCCATCTCTCTGTGTAGAGTGACAGGTGTTCTACAACAACACAAATGATTAACATGAGCTTCCAGGAAGACACTAGCTTTTCCACTGAAGCACAAAGCCCAGTGAAACAGGACACCAGACTAACTAGAATGGAGAACAGACTCGGGGAGGAAACACACAAATACACAGATCTCCACTGAGATGCTTTCCTTAAGGCAAGCAACATGAAACTCATGAACACAAAACCAGCCAGGTCACACTTCCAATAATTCTGTTCAGTTGGGAAAATACATGATCACTCTCTGAGGCAGCTACTGTTCAGGATCTAGCCTGTAGATCCCAGAATGGAAATTAATTTGCACAGCACACAATGTTAAAAAAAAATCTTAGTGGAAAAAGGCAAAATAAGCTGCAAAGTGGCTTATTTAGACTTTATGCCAATAATCAAACAGGTGTGGCTGTTAGAGATTTCTCCATACCTGACATTCTGTGTGGGGTTCCACCTCTCTGAGGGAAGCTCTCCGCTCTGTGGATCATCTACTGGAGGATGCAGAATGGAGATACACACGTCCCCGTTCTGTGAAAGCACACGCAGAGATTCAAATCAATCACACAATCATAATGCTTTCACGAAGCAAAACCAGCATCTCAGAGAACCCCTCGCCTCCACACCACTGCTGTTTCTGTGAGTACTCGAATCACAGCGAGGCGTGTGAAAGGGAGATAAGGAGAAAAAGCCAGTCAAAACTGAAGGACGATCACTGCAGAACTCTGAAAAGCCTTGTGCATACACTGAATATATCCAATACAAGAAAATATACTGGTGCATGGGGTAGGTGGTACAGTAATGCGGTGTCTCACAATATAGCTAGCCAATACTTCCTGTAAATTCCACCGAAAAAATGTTTTATATAAATAGGCCTACATTCCATGTATTAATGCAGTTTTTAATAATTATCCAACAATCCAGTCAAAAATTATCTAAAGGCCCTTGCACACTTTTCGTATTTGTGATTCGGTGACTCTGAACTGTCAAAACACCATTCTCAAACTGCTTGCTAAGGATGCGAAAGCGCAGAAAAACTATTTTTCTTATGACGGACGAGAGTTTCGGAGACAGTGTGCAAGCGTGATTGACATCACGTGAGGTCGTATTTATTTTTAACGTGCGAAAATTTCAGACGCAAATTTTGGACTCAGACTGTGGGGGCCTTAAAAGAATACTCTGCCGTTTTTCATATTAAACTATGTTATTCCCTTAACTAAGACGAGTTGATAGCACTTAACTAGCCCAGTTCATTCAATATGGGCCAAGCAGAGAGCGACCAAACACCTCCACGTTTTCCCTATTTAGGTGTTTGGTTCGCTTCTCTGCTTGGCCCATATTAAATGAACTGGGTTGGTTAAGTGCTATCAAAGTGTCTCGCGCCAGAGCAATTGAGTGCACACACTGAGACGAGAGAGGTATGTATATCTTGCATCTTGCATATCTAACTCATCTTGGTTAACATAGTTTAATATGAAAAAGCGGTGGCATATCCCTTTAATACTTGAAGCAAAAAAAATAAAAATAAAAAAATAAATCACATTTTTGTTAACAAATCAAAGCGGTCTATGCGTCTGTTTTGAACCCCTTCAAAACACTGAGTTCATGCCACTTTTAAAAAGCCCTTCCGATATGTATCCTTGTTTTCGCATGGGCCGGTTGCAGTCTTCTTTTCCTGTAGCCGAATTCCGAAGTCTTTAGCATTTTACAGCGGGTTAATCGGTTGTCACTGGTGATTGTCGTTTGAACCTTTCTGGATCCGATATCAAATTGATAAGTTTAATTACATCAAGTGCAGTGAGAAAAGGCTATAAATCTCCACCTCCAGCATCCTCACTCGCAATATAGCTGTGACTCTTCTTTATGTGTACAGATGTGACGTAATGACGCAAAGACATGCTCGAATCTCCTGCGGAAATCCACCAGTACCACTGAATTATAAACATTATTACAAGCTTACCGTTTTGAATAACCGTACAACCACGTTGTAACCGTAATAACTGAGACAGAGCAACCCGTGACGCGAGCTGTTAACGTCCTCAGTGTTGATCAGAATCTGCTGTGTGCGTTCATGTGTTTTGAAGGAGGTGTGGCTTTGGAGACGCTCTGAAGTGAGGAATCTTTAACTGCTTCACTGCTGTCATTTTGTTGTGTTTATCGTGTTATGGAGAGAAAAGCTTATAGCACATATTTACATATTCATCTAAATCTTGCTTTCAGCAGTGTGGAGGGCGTCAAGATGTTCCCTGCAAAGGCATTTGCAACTTCAAAGCAAAGAACAAAATAAAAAAAGAACTTCGCCATGAGTATAGGGGACTTGAATCACGTTCAGCCTCTTGTAGGTTAGCTAAGTGTTCATGAATGCAAGAATGAGCAGTAAGTAGCAGCAGTTCAAATAACGGCCACCGGTGTCACTAAATAACAAGGGTTTCTGAATTCTACATAAAGCCCCATTTAAAGACACACCACACACATTAACTGTGATATACATTTTTAAAAACTATTGAAACTTTTGAGAGGCAACTGTAACATTTTTTACATTTTCGCACAAAATACAAATCTACCAGGTATCTTTTGGTAATAGAAACATGTAACATATATAACAGTACCACTTACTTACAGACTTGCATTGATCACAGCATTAATTTAAATATGATGCGAGATTGATGCAGAAGGGTTAGGAAATATTGACAGATCTATGAAGTGGTTTTTGCCATTGTTATTGCTTATAATTTCCAACCTTCACAACATGACCTAATATTTTCCAGGTCACAAACAGGTCTGAACTGCAGATCAGTGAACCACACCTGTTGGTGCTTGCTTATAAGAGTTACAGTTCTTCTCATTTTTAAGATGTCAAATAATCTGCTTACCTTACTTTCCCATTTAACACATTGCAGCCATTTATATTCAATTGTATCAAGAGTTCAAATAATGCGTTACTTATCACATCTGTTCCTAACCGTTCATTGGCAATAGCCAAGATACAAAGGTCCATGTTTGCCAGGTGGATTAATCCAGGGCTTAACTGAAGGAAATGAGGAAGCACAACAGACAAGCCACGTGCCACAGTACGAGGTCTGAAACAATCCTCTTACCTCATAGATGTTGGGGTGCCACATCTTGGTGAGGAATCTGAACGTGGGATAGGGAGTAGGGGTAATCGATTGGGAACTTAATGCGAGCCTGCAAAACGAGACAAAAACAAACGTTAGCACAAATTTTGTCCTATGCATATTTTCTTGTGTAATCGCTCAGTCAGGTGTTTCAACTACGGAAAAACATCAGTAAAACAGCTTGTAAACAATATCCCATGTGGCATTACATTTACCTCAGGCAAGTCATTCAGTGTCCACAGCTTGTTAGTCAACAAGAGAAATAAACTCTTTCGCTGAATATTTGTACTAGCCTATATATTCATTATATTTTACTTAACCTGTTAGTTAAGGTGTGTTTAAAATATCTGTCATGAAAATGACAGCCAGTGTGTAAATGATCATATTTAAACAACGAAATTGGAGTAAAAACATATAATTAAATTTAGTTAATACAAAACCTGCCTTATGCGCAGTTTACATGTTTGCATACAATTAGTTATTTAAGTGTTGATTATTATATCTAAAAATAAATAGAAACTGAATTTAGACTAACAGTTAGGTCTCTGTTATTAATGTTAACCTTTAATATTATAGTAGGTTAAGGAAGGGCTTCCTATATAGTAGAGCCCGACTGATAAAGGATTTTGAAGGCCGACACCTAGATACAGATATTTGTTGGTTTTAAAATCCGATATCTGACCGATATTTTTATTTATTTATTTTCAGAAGCGCGCAAGAAAACATTATCAGCAGTTTGCAGAATGTGTGGCGCAGTTATAAACGAAGTGTTGCCAACAGGGATGGTGTAGAGTGCCTTCTGGTGGACAAACTAATACAACTCCAACATTCAAGACATGGTTGAAGCACGTTTCGTCAATTTTTATTTTATATTTTAAATATTCATTTCTATAAATGCCGATATCGATTGTTTGGAAAATGCCTAATATTGGCCGAATAACATCGGCCTGCCGATATATCGGTCTGGCTCTACTATATAGTTCTAAAGAATTAGCAGATAAAATTTTTACCCTTAAGAAACTTTTAATTATAACTGAATTTATTTAAAAGACATTACACAATTTGTCCAGTAAACCACTGTTTAATAATAAAAAAGCTATTTTATGTTTAGTTCCGTTTCAGTTGTACTAAACCTAATTGATCTAATCACCTGTTTTCACACTTGTTTCAATTGTTTGTTTTGCACTCAGAATCGGATTCAAAGTTCAATTCCAACCCCAGTAACCCGCTGGTCTCTTACACATTGTATTCACATTTGCCTGCAACGAATGCGTCACACAAGAGATGTGAAAAATGCGAGCTGCTTACCAAACGCAATTAATTCAGAGACAAGCAACCCATGCATGACCACACAAACTTTGAGACCTCAAATATGAATATCCTCTGTGAGGGACCCTGTTCCTAAAATATGAATCAGCAACTATGTGGAATATGAATGATAAAAAATTACATTTCTCATTAAGTTGCTTTCAACCTTTTCATTATTGGGAAATCTATAAGCAGTCAACAGAATAAAAGGACTGATTAATCTCATGATATCTCACTACTCTTTTAGAAAGCAGAGTGAAACAATAATGTTATATATTATTTAAGATTATTATGTATGTATGTACTATTTTTTCTAACCTTATTAACAGAACTCTTAGCACTCCCTTCCAGCCCCATTTCCCAACTGCAACCTGTACTGGAAAACAGCCTTTACAACAACCGAACTCTGACATTAAATGGACTTGGGTCCACACCAAAAGCTGTAAAGTGAAAGCTAGTACCCTCAGCTATATTTAATAACACAGTAAAACGATTTCCACCACTACGAAAAAACTCATTCTGGTCCTGCTGGCCAATGCAGCCAAACACCAAGTTGAAAATGATCAACATCTAAGAGCCGTCAGCTGCTACAGACAGATTTCTTGTACAGCAGCTTTGGAGGATTCTGTCTAAGGGTGAGCCCGGGACAGCTGCTCTTAATAGGATTGGAGATGCATAACATTGCAGGAGAACAGTGCAGATGGACAGGAGGGAAATCTGAGAGAAAACACACAAATGGACAGAGAGCTGGATAACCAGGAAGTGGGGCAAATCATTTTTTGGCACGAAAACAACTAGGTTAAACATCCGTTACGCAAGAGATATGCCCTCTATCTCAATTGAATACAGACCTAATTATTTTTAAGTCTTGTGGCAATACTTCCCTTGAAACATTTAGGCTGATTACTACTGGAAGTGGACATACTGGCATTTGCATTCAACTATATTGTATTAAAGGAACAGTTCAACCAGGATATGGTCAGAATTCCAAACTTATGACTTTTTTCCATTGAACACAAAAGAAGTCTAAACCTGAATATTCACTATGTTCTTACTCATACAATAAAAAGCAAATGGAGACAGATGGTGTTGAGACACCCCACCCCACAAACAGACAACAACACTATAAAAACCATAGTTTTAAGATCTAAACGGCTTTAAAAGTCACAGAAGCCAAGTGATACATTTTGTTGAATCCCTCACACTTAATTCACTATAATTGCTTGTCTCCACCATGGCACTTAAATAACATTCACTGCTTTCATTAAAAAAAAGGCAAGTGAAGACACATCATGTCAAGTTTGACACCAATGATGCTAAATTGATTATTAAATGCATCACTGAAAATGACAGATTTACAGTGAAAAACTACTTCAATTTCATTCTTGTCTGTTTTTTTGTTGATTTTTGTAAAAAAATTTGTTTTTGAAATAAGTCTGTTATGCTCAACAGGGCTGCATCAAAAATAAAGTAAAAACAGTAACATTGTCAAATGGTATTTTACCATTTAAAATTACGTTTTTTAATTTCAAAATATTTAAAATGTAATTAATTACAGTGGTGCGAAGCTAAATTTTCAGCATCATTACTCTAATCTTCAGTGTGGCATTATCCTTAATAAATCATTCTAATTTGCTGCTCATGAAACATTTCTTATTATGACCAATGTTGAAAACATTTATGCTGCTTAATATTTTTGAGGAAACAGATTTATTTCAAGATTCGATGAGCAGGAAGTTCAAAAATGTATTGTAGCCCTCATACCGTATTCACTTTATAGACCTTAATCCTGTAATTGTGGACAAATGTGTGCACAGAGGATTCATCTTAATTTTTATTTATTATAAATGTTATATCACCGTCTTCAATAAAGTTTTGTCTATCCATTTATGGTGTTTTTTTTATTTTGGGGGTATTTTTGAATTTATTTACTTCAAAAAGTACCATATTTTCTATGTAAATTATACTTATTTTATGTTTTATTTTTTTTAATATCATTCCAATAAGTTCTTAGAGCTAAAACCTAAAAATGAAGTGCCTTTGCGTCTTATTTTGGCTTATTTTAGAATGCTCTAAATTAGTTTTCCCATTCATTTCTATGGGTGCCCATTTTTGACCCAAATACAAGTTTAAGGAGTTTTTTTCACCCACTTAACATTGTAGAATTGAGTTTAAAAAAAAATTGTGTGTGTTCACTTCAGGAGGCAAACTTAGGAAAAGTAGCCAAGTCTTGTACCGCTCAGATCAAGGGAAGTATTTTAAAAAAAATAAATCAAAACTATTTTGCCCACATTTGTCCACTTCAGAATATGGTTTTAGGGTTAAATAAAAATCTTTTGTAACAATTAATGTCTTAACTTTTGATCAAACTAATGTATCCCAACAGTATTCATTTATTTAAAAATATCTTTGATCCTAAACCTGTCTAAGCCATATGGATGACTTATCACAAGACTTGTTGCTTTTTGGCAGTTCAACAGCATTCACCAGCACTTCCCCTTTTCCCTTCCAAAGAAGAACGTCAGCTGTACTGAATGCAACAACATGAGGGTGAATAAATAACATATTATTCATTTCTGGGTGCACTGACCTTTCAACGAAAGCATGTAATGCAACTATTCCAGAGAAGTTAGGCACAACTGGTTTGAGGTTCTTAGCTGACTATGAGATCTTGTCAACATGCCAGCATAATACTCAAGAGAGCTTCAACATTTACAGACAAACAGTGCAAAATTCCCCCTTTCAAACAAAGAAAAGCAAGCCTCTGTCATGCAAATACACCCTGATTTATCCTCAAGCAGGAGCAGTTACTGGTTTGAGTACCATGCCTTCGGGCAATGCCAGACTCGAGAGTTCAGTTTCAACACAAGCTCATATCCTGACACGCCAGTGACGCCGATGTATCTGCCAAACACACTGTACGTGTGTGTGAGTGAGTGAGATGCTTTCGCTGTAAACAAAGACACGAAAAGTCATTGACCTACTTCAAATCAAACACAACAGTCCAGGGCAGGCCCTTCCTTTACAATCCAGAGAGGAACTAACATGAAGCTGAATAATTGAATAAAGCTTCTGACATTATTAAGGTCATTAATAATAAAACATTCAGGCTGGTGTGAATGAACAGGTTTATCTGCTCTGGTGGAATGAGGTGGGACATAATGATCCTTTGCTGTCATTACTCTATTTTAATAATGATCATAATTAGAATAACTTGTGGTGCCACAAAGAACAACAAAATACAGGTCAAACGTGATGTCAACAAGTAATACTAAATAAGTGGGGCCCTAATAAGTGTTTGGAAGGTCACAAATATGACAGATTTAGAGTTTAATGAATCATTTTTGATAGACGCTTGGATTCAGCAGAACACTTTGTCGTAAAAAATGATTTTAATAATAGTTGGTAAATAAATCATTTGAGTCAGTAATGAGCTTACAGCAAACTTAAAGTATATACATATACGAATGATAAACAACATTTAATTGTAATATTGATATTGTTTGTTCAAAGTCATGTAAATCATCTCACCCTACATCCATCAGAATGACAATGAGTCAATGAGGAACAAAGAAACCAAACAAATGAGCCCTATTATCCTGAACAAAGACCCCAGAATCTCATCAAACCGACATCTGATGGAAATCACAAGACATAAGATCATAACCAGGCTTCAAATCAATCAACAATCTAAATTATATCTTAATATGTGTAAAGAAAACAGACACGGGGACACATAAAGAGATGCAGTTATCCAGAGCTGGTTCCAGATCTAAATATAGACCACAGCCATCTGTTCCTAAAAATAACGCTTATTTACCCCCCAAAACCCAACCTGAGGCTTACCTTGAAATAGCCCCCTTCATAATGAGTGTTTGGGGGTCCAAAAATCGCCACTTCCCAGTTGTAGAGATCCGCTTCATCCACTAAAGTGATCTTGAAACCCTCCACTGGTTCCTCCTGTAGAGACTTCATCTCCAGCATTAAAGCTTTCTGTGAGCTGGCGACCTGGCTGCTCTGACGGGCCATTTCTGCTTTATTTCTACACAAATGGAATTAAAAAGGGCGAAAAGTTCACAATATGTGATGAGGCGATGAAAGCTGCTTTTCTTTCTTTGTCTGGAGTTGCTAGCTTAGCGAGGAAATGACAATGTCCTCAAAAAAGAGAGTATTTTCGTTCAAATAAAATGTGTTGTAAGCTATAAAGCATTATAAGTGTGTTTTTTCGTCGTCCATGAAAGTAAAAAAAGGTTGTTTGGTTGTTTATATGCGGAGTTTTGTCTGTAACAAAATAACAAATCGCGCTACCGGGTTTGTTGTTTTTTTTCGTAGCTGAAGGCTAGCAGTGAAAATCCACTTCGACTCAACACTAATCTTCTCTAATGGGAGGTTTTCGTTCAATATAAATAAATTCAAATGTCTGAGTGTACAAAAAGAAAGTCTGCGCTTGAATTCCGTGGCAAGCTGGTCCGTCGAGAAGCAAAAATCGCCGTGAACTAAATGTGTAGGAGAGTGGCGAGTTATGAGTCGATGTCCTGGATGCGTCTTTCCTCAATTCCAATGGGGTCGCGGTGCATTGTGGGTGCTGTAGTTCTTTCGGCTCACGTTACACTGTCAACATACCTACATTCGCAGACAACATTGCTAGTTATTTGACTAAATACTACCTTTAATCATTAGATAACTACATAATTGGCCAACAATGTTAATTACTTATGTGTCAGTACATATTTATTTTAATGTAGGGGGAGTGGGGCTAGTTGTCACGTACACCTTAATCTGGGCTACAAAGGCTTCTTTATCCTCTGTGATTGCCCAACTAAATGTATCGAACAAGTAGGCCTACACAATGCGCTCAAATAAACCAAACAAATAATCCTCCTTATCATCCATTTATCCAGGCGCGTAAATCTTGTCAAATCAATGTCTGATTTCAAAACAAGATTTGACATGATTAAATCAGCCATATTAGATCTGAATTATATCGAAATCTTGATGCTGTGTTATCAGCTCTCTAATCATAGGCTACTGTAGATACATATAAAAAAAGACGTGGAAACTTAGTTTACGTGGGCCTACGTGTCTTTGTATACAAAATCTATTTGATTATCACGTACAATATTATGGATAAAATATTCAATAGTCAAAACCTCCTAAACAATAAGTGTGACCACTAACAGAATTCCTTTAATAACGGAAAATAAAAAGAAATTAATTGGATAAAATAAAAAGTCTCATTATTTTTATGTTATCATAGTTTCTCAAGGAACTTGTAGTATAACGCTTTTCGATTACATTTAAAAAAAACCTTTTAATAGTTTTTTAGACAATGTATTGTTAGGCTATTTATATATGGAGCCAGATCAACCTAAAAAATAATACATTTACAAAACAAAATTAACAAATGCTCAGCACAGTTCACATTTACAAAATCAGATTCGTAAATTCAAAACACAATTCATAAATGCACAATTCAAAGTAAAAGCATAAATATTTCCCCGAATGCTCACACAAATCTTGCCTAAATCCATTTTAAATGTTTAAACTTTTAGCTTATAACATTGACCTATTCAATGATGTCTGAATCTCATCGGAAGTCCATAAGGTACATTAGATCAATCGTCATTACAAGCATGTTTCTCATAGTGTGGGAGACCCTGAAGTAACCTTCTATCTGACGACTATCCTGATATGCTGTCGGTTATCTGATACAAACACAGGACACCATGCATGGCATCAGGAACTCACTGGATGTTTGCAAAGGACCATCTGTTAGTCCCTGACATTCATATTTACAGTTACGCTTTGACATTTGGGAATAGTAATTTTTAGGCCAACCTGTAGTAGCCTACCAATCAGTACATTTGTTAGTAACATTATCTGTGGACTGTATGCAGGATGCTTTTTATATTAACATAAATATATTTCCAATACATTCCATTTACCTATATTTATACTCCTATATAAATATAATGCTATATATTTGGCCAGTTATATTTTGAAATGTAATAAGTCATATTAAATATTTATATTAACGAACACTTAAACATCTGTGAAAAAAATGTATGTGAAGTGTAATTTGAATGTTTAGTTTCCATCGCATCCATTCGACTTCATAAGGCTTTATGAGCTATACTGGGACCAACCACCGGGGGTGGTTGAACAACACAGAACACACAAGACAGAAAAGCGCAGACAAACACCCTCAATCTGCAACATGGATAAACCGAAAACCAGATCATACAGAAGTGCATGAAGCATCGATGTCATGAACCCCAGACCGAAACGGAACCAAGATAGAATGAAGTTTCAGGATCTAGAAACCATCTCCCAAACACTGAAAGCATAGACATGTGCATGGCCCAGAGAACAAGCTCAAAGCTGTGCATGCTCACGCAAGGACAAGACAAACATATGAGTGTTAGGATCCTGTCACCCAAACTAAAATAAAACCAATCAAGATGACAGGACCCTGACACAATGTTACTTTTCTTTTACTTGTTCCGGCAGTGTTTTACTCAAGGGCACAATGCTGATAGAAATAATGTCAAGGACTCTGCGCTTTCTAGACCTCAACCAACAAAAACATTTGTGGCAATTATTTTTAAAAGCATAATTGACCACCTATTACAGAAATGCATCTAAATACATTTATGAAGATGTGTTGTGGTTAAATCTAAAATAAAAATTGTGCTTCAAGAAACAAATTGTTCTAACTTGGAAATAAAAATAAGGGGACTTTCTGTAAGTTAGTAAAGCCACTGTGATTCTATATCATGGTCACAAGTTATATTTGATGCAGTATCAGTGCTATATTAAGAGAGTAATATATGAGATAAGAAAGATCTATTAGAGAGGTTCATCTTTAACTGTCTTTGTTTTAGTTTTAGTCATAAAAAATCTAAGGTTACTGAATAAGGCAATGGTTGTTTTGTTTTCTTCTCTGCATCTTCATCACATCATAAAATGATAATGAATTTAATTTGTATTCTACTTTCGGGAGTCTCTGCACTGTGAAAAAAAAAAGTTGCTGCCTTAAATTTTTATGTAGGCCTACAATCAACTTGGATTTTTAAATCATTTCAACTTAAATCACATAAATTGACCTAAAAAATAGTTGAATCGTGTATAAAAAATGCTTTACTGAGTCTGACGAGTAAAAACAATGTAAAAACATATTTTTCATGATTTATTGATCATAAATTTTTTACATTGAGATAATGGGAGAAAAAAAGGCTCATCCACTTTCACTCCAACATTGTCCATGAGCTTTGAACGAGCCCAAAATCAAATACAAATTTGAATAAACAGGTTTATTCGTGATTAAAAGATCACATTAATATTAATATTAATATAATAATACGTTTTCTTTATTGTTATTAGTTTTTAAAACAAATATTTAATATCTTTGCGTAATTAATTGTATTATTTATATTTATAATTATTAGGAGTTTAATTATTCTCATAATGTAAAATAGCGTTTACTTCCAAGACAAACCCATTAAAAACCTTACAAATACACTTTTCCGGTTAAAGGGCTTTTATTGTGAAATGCTGCATATCCGGCGCTGCCTTCGTTTTTAGCCCGAGATGACAACACCAGTGTTGGTGCTAATGCCGGGCTGATTCCTGCCTTAATCAGCAAGATGATGTGTCATCCTACTGCCTATTTCTAATCAATTCGGATCAAACTGTTAGCGTTTACTGTATCTGTAGGTAGCCAGAGCCCATTTTGTATGTCAGTACCTTTTTGGTAAGTGATGTCTTTGATTTATTTGGACAGAAATCCAGCTAGTGCTAACTGCCCAGATATTAATTCATATTGGCTGGATTATTTTTCAAAAGTGGATTATTTATGATCATATCAAGAGTAAACTAATGCACTTTTCTAAATACATTTAGATGTATGTGGTGTGTGGTAAAAAAAATGCCTTTGTGCAATGGATAGCCTAACGTTACCTTTTTTGTGTATTGTGCAAATGGTGTGTTGTGTATATTTTGTATATTATCATATTTTATTTTTTATTGTATATTATATTGTATCATACAGTGCTGCTAATATATTTTCTTTTGCGTACTATTTTTAATTTAATATTTTTTTAGATATAGTTAAAATTATATTTTAATATTATTTTATTAATATTATATTCAAATTTAGTGGAAAGTCCAAGACATTGCACCATTTCTTAGTAGTTGTATGTTAATATATTGTTTATATATACATATAGTATATATATATACATATGTTTATATATATGTATATATATATATATATATATATATATATATATATATATAATATATATATAAGGATAGTATATATATATAATCACTTTCCCCTTTTTAATATTCATTCAGCCGCTGCACGCATATATTGTTTTCCTGAATTAAGGCTGTGAGCTCTGAATCTGATTTAGTTTTGTGATAATAAGGGCTCTCCTGACATCAGTAGTGATGAACCCGATTGCAGCTTTAATTTCAGTGCCCTGTTAAAATGTCTCTAAAGGTTAATCACACAATAACCTAATCTACATCTCTCTTTAATCCAAATGTCAACCCTCCTTAACATTAAATGACATTCTCACTTGGCTGGAATTCTTTGTTGGCATTGGTTTATATGAATGATATTTTGAAATGTGATAATTAAACCATGCGATCTTTCACAGGTCTCTAATTTGAGCAGAAGAAAATGAACGGGTTATCCATCAGCGAGTTGTGCGGACTCTTCTGTTGTCCGCCCTGTCCCAGCCGGATTGCAGCGAAGCTGGCCTTCCTGCCTCCGGAACCCACATACACTCTAGTGCCAGACCTGGAGTCCACCTCACCTGTGACCTCTAACCTTGGAGCCTCAGGTTTGCGCTCTCGCGTGAGCCGCAGGAGGTGGAGGCGCAGGTGGAGGAGGAGCGGTAGCAGGAGGAGGTTCTGGTGACCGGAGTGGTGAAGGCCGATGGAAGCTGCACCTCTCTGAGCGAGCAGAGTTCCAGTATTCCCAGAGGGAGCTGGACAGGACCGAGGTCTTCCTTACACACTCCAGCCGTGGGAACCGAGTGGGATGCATGTGACATCCGCTGTGCCCCATCCGCAAGGTAAGGAAGGAGCTGTTTAAAGTTGCCATGAAACGGAGGTTGCAATAGTGTTTTCTTCGCAATTGTGACGTATATCTGAGTGAAACGTCTTGATTTTATCCATGCAGAAATTGATTGGATGGTTGTGGTTTGCTATTGCTGTGATCTCATATGAGTGACAGGTTGGCTATTGAGAATGAGGAGTTGACGTCTATGGGCCAGTTGTTCAAAACATTTAAACTGGATCAAAATGATCCGGCAAGAGCCGGCTCAGACCCCGCCCAAATCGGCACGTGACTCCTCATTCACAATATAGAGTGCCGAAGTTACGAAGTCACTCTGCAGGCCAAACGCGGAAGTGAGTTAGCATTTTAGCACTCCCGGTTCCCTCGTTCTAAAGCCTATGGGATTTTTGAATGGGTTTTTGCTAAATCGTCTGAAATAAGGTCTGGGGTGAACAAAGCCTCTAAATATTTTCACGTTTTCATCTATGACATAGAACACATAGTTATAACCTGCTTGTGTTTTTTTAAACTTTATTGTGTCTGATTGTGTTTTTTAAAATCTTTATATAGGCTTCAAAATATATACATTTCCGATTAACTTGTAAATATTATCTTGATAGACAAAACGTGTAAAGGTCACAGCTCTTAGTTAAACACAGATCTTATTTTTTTTGCGATTTTCCAAAAGTCTATGGGGAAAATGCATAGCTTTTCGACTGAGGGAACCCCATGAGCCGCTAGCTTCCGAGTTGTCCTACAAAGTGACGTCATCACTTCGGCACTCTATTGTAGGCTATATTGAGTCATCACATCACATACACATAAAGAAGAGTCTCTGCTAGTAGGCTATATTGTGTGTGAGGATGCTAGAGGTGGAGATTTATAGTCTTTTCTCACAGCACTTGATATAATTAAACTTATCAATTTGATGGCGGATCCAGAATGGTTCAAACGACAATCACCAGTGACAACTGGAGACTCACCTGCTGTAAAATGCAAAAGACTTTGGACTGAGAGTTTGGTAAAAGAGACTGCAACCGGACTAGGGCTGTCAATATTCCTCTATAATACTATTTGAGATACCATTTCATATTTTATGTAATATTCGAATACTATTCTAATATTAAATGCTTAAATTCATCCTATTATTAATATTTACGAAATTACACATTCTTATGGATCGCCAATGCCACTATAACCTGTGGTTGTTGGTACACGTTCTAACATTGTAACATTACTACAATAAACATTTAGATCGCTTTCTTATTAAAGGAGCATAACGCAAGTCTCTGAGTTTTTGCAGAACTACGCCCCCTCTGGTGACAAATGAAACTGCGTGCGCGCTCATGGAATACCATAGACTTTATAGAGTAGACATATACACCGAATACACGCACGTTTGCACGAGCTGTTCATAACCAAAGGAGAATCAGGCACACATCTTTTGTTACAGTCATAATGAGGTAATACAGTTATAAATCTGCAAGTCATTTAAAATATATGAAAGGAAAGGCATTTGAGTAAATTACACACTTATGTAGGCCTATGTGTGTGTGAGGGGAAAACAGGGGTAGAAAACTTCGGCTTTTGTTTCCATTGATCTCCATGTTGAACTGTTTTATGTGCTTACTGTATCCACTTATGATTGTATTATTATGGAAACACGTTCATGAACACGTTTGAGCCCTAGAGCAGACCGCCCGAGATCTCTCCGTTTGTTGAAAGCCTTCCCGATGTTGACTCTAGTCTTATTCCGACGACTGGCACTGGACAGACAGAAGTTGTATTTTCTTTGCCTCACGTGGAGTTTGCGTTGGGGTTTGGAATGAACTACAAGCCGGTCTCTTTGGGGCTGTTTTTACACCTGGCTACAATGCGTTTTCTCAGATCTATTTGATTTATCAAAACGATTCCATTACCTGGTCACATAAATGTGTTTTTGCAAAACGGATATTAATCTGATATTCAATTCCAGCGTTATATAGATTTCATGAAGTGCACGTCACCGAAAGCAACAGATGAGCTGCATTTATTGATCATCGGCTTCGGCTATTTCAAAATCAGCAAAGACAGCAATAAGAGAGAGCGGCAAAAGCTCTGGTATGAGATCATTTCATTTCTTAAGGCTACTTTTAATGAAGATAGTAGAGGTAGAAGGTAACTTTGTTAATCGTATGCGTCTTACTTTCACTTTCATTTGCGATACATTGCGCGCGCTGGCTTATAAATACACTCGCCTGCTCATCTGATGCACGTCGTCATATATGACTAAAACAACATGACATAGCCTGTTTTCAACAACCAGATGCATTTACACTTGTCCAGTTTCGTCTGGAATACGGCCCAGACCACGTCCTCAATGGTTTGAGCTGTCGGATTCAAATCCGTCTGGATTCAACCTGGTCTTTTCACGATCGAATAAGTTATCCGATCACAGAAAACGCATGAAGTGACCAGATGTAGACTAAACAGCCCCTTTGAATCCATCTTCTACTTTTGAGAAAGTTGACTAAAGTTGCGTCGCTCGAGTTGTCTTCTCTGATACGGAGAACGGCGGCGATACACTATCCTGCAGGCACATAGCCAGGCGAGCGTGAACGCGCATGACGTCACGCCCAGTCTCAGATTCGAGCCCGAATCCCTCTTATATATTTCACTGTACAGGATTATAGAGGCGATCGCAGTGATCAGAGAAGGGCTCATTCAGCCCATCAGGCGATTGTTTCAGCATGTATGGGTTAGAAAACGGCTATTTTTAACATAAAATGTTGCGCAATGCACCTTTAACAATAAAAAAGCGGAACAAACAATACAGCTGTTTTCTTATAATAACTTAGCTCACCTTATTAGATCAGCTCCTTGCATGCTGGCTAATAGCTTTTTTAAAAGCTGGTTTCTCCGACATTGACAGCACTGTGTTGGACCAAGGGCTGCCAACTCTCACGCATTGAGCATGAAACTCACGCAATTGTGCTAATTCTCACGCTCTCACGCCACGTGCATACGAGACAGATGTTGAGCTCCTAACGGCGCGGACGCAAAACCAGGACTGGAGTCAAAGCCAATTCCTCTCTGCACTCTAAGCGTTCTGTTATCACTCCGATTACATCCACTACGGGTTTTCCAGTCTCACTCACAGGAAAAACTGCTCCGTGTTCGCGTGAGCAAAGTGCACACATTTCTCTAAAACACCCAGCACAAACAGAATGCCTATTCTTAAAGTCTTGTGCTGTTTTATGAAGGCAAAAAGCAATATCATGGTTTCGTTTTTTAGTTCATTGGCAAAATATAAAGCTAGAGACCTTCATGTTAGTTTATACATTTTACATCTCATATGTTCGGCAAAGGCGGATTTGAACTCGGGTCCGAGCGCATCAACTCTTTCATGAACAACACACTTTGCGAATCTACGCCACTGTAGCTGATCCGTGACGGGCGTGTTTTTGTTATAAAGACAGGCACTAAAGGTGGCTTTAGTGCAAATATAGGCTATGCTCCATTTAGACCCCCATTTGCAAGGTCTCGTTCTCTCCCTCTCTGCCATGCACGCGCCGCACTGTGTACGTTATGCGCGCAGTATGTTCTCGCTCTACATTCCAGGAGATTTTAACTAATTTGCGGGCATCAGGGAGACGCTATCAATATGCGGGAGACTCCTGGATCTTCTGGGAGACTTGGGATGTCTGGGAAACCCTGATGATAGCCTACAGCTTGGAGAACGTGCACAATTGCGCTACGATTTCAAAAACTTTATTGTTCATTAGACGAAAACAAAAGCATTTCATTTTCAAATACATGTAAGCCGTGAGAAAGATTGCATATATAGATATATATATTTTTTAAATATATATAAAAGCAATATTCGAATAGTAACTTAAGCATTCGAATAGTATTGCTTTTTTAAATATTCAAATTATATTCGAATTTCGGAATTTGTTCCAACAGCCCTGAAACCGGACCCATGCGAAAACAAGGATAAATATCTGAAGGGCTTTAAATGTAGTCACGCAAGCTGATGTTGTTAACATTAACAATGTGAGAACAAATTGTAATTTGCACGGTTTGACGTAAATATGACAAACGATCGTTAGATTTAAAGCGTGATTTACAGCAATGCCTTTTTTCAGTTAGTTGGTCAGAACAAAAGTGGAAGGTTCTTATTATTTCAGACATTTTCCGGTGAAAATTATGATGTTGGTCATACTTCCAAAAAGTAGAATCTGTGATTCTGAATGCCAGTATCCACACATTCTCCTTAAAAACATTGGATTCATCCGCGCTGTGCCGAGCCGAGGCACAACTCATGTAAAGTTGGCTTTATTTGATTGCTTGCGACCTTGTGTCCATCCTCTTCATCACATTCCAGAGTTGATTTGGCTGGCCATGATTGGCCTGGCTGTGTGGCATGATGCATTGTCCTCTGGGAAAAACCAATCCTTTGAGTTGGGAACAGAGCAGAAGGAAGATTTCTTATAGGATAATCACGCCAATCCCTCTGTTTTGTGCACTATAGGTACACTGTGCTCTTTTCTCATGGTAACGCTGTTGGATCTCGGTCAGATGAGCAGCTTCTACATCGGTCTGGGCACTCGTATAAACTGCAACATCTTCTCTTATGACTACTCTGGTTATGGCGTCAGCACAGGGAAACCCTCTGAGAAGAATCTGTATGCAGACATAGACGCTGCGTGGCATGCTTTGCGCTCAAGGTATGTCTGAATCCTGAGACTAGAAAGCATGCTGATGTTATTGCTGGTACAATATGGAAATTATGTACACTACAGGTCAAAAGTTTAGGGTCGGTAAGATTTTTTTATGTTTTTAAAGAAGTCTCTTCTGCTCACCAAGGCTGCAATTTTTTTATTAAAAATACACAAAAAAACACAGTAATATTGTGAAATATTATGACAATTTAAAATGACTTTTTTATGTTAATATATATTAAAATGTAATTTATTCCTCTGAAAAAAGCTGAATTTTCAGCATCATTACTCCAGTCTTCAGTGTCACATGATCCTTCACAAATCACTCTAATATGATGATTTTATGCTCCAAAACATGTATGATTATTATCCATGTTGAAAACAGTTTTTAACATTTTTATTTCAGGATTCTTTGATGAATAGAAAGTTCAAAGAACAGCATTTATTTAATTAAAATCTTTTCTAACATTATAAATGTCTTTACTGTAACCTTTGATCAATGTAACTCATCCTTGATGAATAGAAGTATTGATTTCTTATTTATTTCCCCCAAAAATAAAATACAAATTCTTACTGACCCCAAACTTTTTAAAGGGTAGTGTTTAATGTAACAAAAGCTTTCCATTTCAGATAAAAGCTGTTCTTTTGAACTTTCTATTCATCAAACAATCCTGAAATAAAAATGTAAAAAACTGTTTTCAACATGGATAATAATCATACATGTTTTTGGAGCATAAAATCATCATATTTGAGTGATTTGTGAAGGATCATGTGACATGATCATGTGTAATGATGCTGAAAATTCAGCTTTTTTTCAGAGGAATAAATTACATTTTAATACATATTAACATAAAAAAGTCATAATATTTCACAATATTACTGTGTTTTTTGGGTATTTTTTATCAAAAAATTGCAGCCTTGGTGAGCAGAAGAGACTTCTTTTAAAAACATAGAAAATCTTACCGATCTTAAACTTTTGACCGGTAGTGTATGTACAATATGGGCATTTTGTATTTCATTTGTGAAATCTCTTCTGTGCTGTCTCAGGTATGGCATCAGCCCTGAGAACATAATCCTGTATGGGCAGAGCATTGGCACCGTGCCCACCGTGGACCTGGCGTCCCGTTATGAGTGTGCTGCCGTGGTACTTCACTCACCCCTCACCTCAGGGATGAGGGTGGCCTTCCCTGACACCAAGAAGACGTACTGCTTTGACGCCTTCCCAAAGTCAGTGAACACTGAAAACCTTTTTCCAAGCATGACAAAGATGTGTCGGTCACCATTTTTAAAAGAGGTCCTAATTATGCTTTTTTTTCATGTTTAAGTTTCATTAGTGTGTACATGGCCATATCCAGCTATGAGGTCATTGAGGTCTGGACCTTGGTAAAAAAAAAAAAAGTCATATTGAAAAATAAATATTTGACCCCAAAAACAAAATCAAGACTTAGAAAAAGCACATAATAGGTCCTCTTTAAAGCAATAGGCCCTCAAGGTTATGCATTAATACAGAACTTAATTGATGTGCAGGTGTGATGCATTGAGGTTATAGGTGTGGCTTATCATTTATTTCTTCAAAAATAAGTCTTCAAACATGTCTCATGACCCAAAAAGATCAAATAGTCTCCATTTATGGAAGGAATGTACCTGTGATTGTCCTGCTGCTAGTATTAACGGTGCACTTTGACATCACAGCTTATAGAGAGGGAAAAATTGCAGTCCTTTTCACTTTTAAAATTTAGCAGTGGTGTATTATAGCACTACATAAACAAAAACACATGTAAGTCAAAATTTTCAATGACCATCAATGAAGAAATTATCTTTTTAACTGCAAAATAGTGCAGTGATGGCATATACTAGCTTTTTTTTATACTGGTCTGATAATGACATTTTATAACTTTTTTACTTACTAAAGGTCAGTCATAATTTCTTCACGCCCATTTCGTTCTATACCGTAATGACTTGTATTCTGAGGAATACATTAGCGTTCAGAAGTTTGGGGTCAGTAAGACTTTCTGAAAGGATGCATTGATCAAAAGTGACTGTAAAGTCATTTATAATGTTCTTTTGACATTCTATTCATCATAGAATCCTAGAAAAACAACAGTTTTTAACATTGATAATATAAAGAAATGTTTCTTGAGAAGCAAATCAGCATATTATAAATATTTCTGAAGGATCATGTGACACTAAAGTAAGATATTGAAAATGCAGCTTTGCATCACAGGAATAAATGACATTTTAAGATGTATTAAAATAGAAAACGGTTATTTAAAATGTTGATAATATTTCACAATATTGCTGATTTTGCTGAATTTTTTTAATCAAATGAATGCAGTCAAAAAACAAAAACGAAAATCTTACAGACCACAAACTTTTGAACGGTAGTGTACAAAAGAGCACATTCTGCAATATTATGAAGCTGCAGACTCGGAGCCTGCATCTACAGTCCCCTACCGGAGTCTCCGCATTCTCAATACCCCTCGTTTTTCGAACACAGTGCCTCTTGCTGTTCGAAAGATCGTATAACACCCGCCACACAGACTACAGCGCACGCTTATCCAAATGCAATTAAAAACAATAGGATGCAATTACAAATCTGGTCTTGTTCCTAACACAAAGCTGTCATATGACTTACATAGACCTTTCATAGTTATGTTGTGTCCTTGAAGGATGAATGCTCCAATCCTTTTAAAGTATGTTCTTCCAAATGTCCATTTAAAGGGATAGTTCACTTCGAAATGAATTTTTGGTATGTTTTAGCTTACCTCAAGGGCATCCAAGATGTAGGTGTCTTTGTTTCCGCAGTATTTTTCAATTTTGATATTTTTAGGTCAAACCGTTCTTGTCTGTCAGTCATATAATGGAGGTCTATGGTCACCACCTCAAAGAGCATGCACAGAGAAGTCCAAATTAAACATTATTTAATGACTCGTAAATGTAAGTACACATTGATGGCCTAAGACACGAAACGAGCGGTTTGTGAGAGAAAACGAGCAGTATTTATATCGTTTTTACCTCTTGTAAGCACCCGTCTATCTGCGCAAGCGCGCTGGAAAGCCCCCGAAGTGATCTCTCGCGCATTTACGTCACTCATTGTTTACACAGAGATTTCAGAAGTGTTACCCTTCACTGTGAAGATCTAAACATATTTAGATATACAGGAATTTGCAATAGAAGACGATTTCAATAGATGAACAGACTACGGTGATATTTTTATTTTGCAACCGCGCAAGAGATTCGAAGCGCCCGCGACCTCAGATCACTTGGATGTGACTGTGATTACAAGAGGTAAAAACGATATAAATACTGTTCGTTTTCTCACACAAACCGCTCGTTTTGTGTCTAAGGCCATCAATGTGTACTTATATTTACAAGTCATTAAATCATGTTTAAATTGGACTTCTCTGTGCATGCTCTTTGAGGTGGTGACCATAGACCTCCATTATATGACTGACAAGAACGGTTTGACCTAAAAATATCAAAATTGAAAATACTGTGGAAACAAAGACACCTACATCTTGGATGCCCTTGAGGTAAGATAAAACATACCAAAAATTAATTTCAAAGTGAACTATCCCTTTAATTTCCACAGAAAATATAAGCCATACTGATTCGGAATGGCATTAGTGAGTGTAAATGTTGGCAGGATTTTCATCTCTTTTAATGGCTCTTTGTTGTGTCTGATTCTGTTCTCTCAGCATTGAGAAGGTGTCTAAAATCACATCTCCGGTGCTGATCATCCATGGGACGGAGGATGAAGTGATTGATTTCTCTCATGGTCTGGCCCTGTTTTGAGCGCTGCCCGGAAGGCCGTGGAGCCGCTGTGGGTGGAAGGAGCCGGTCACAACGGACATCGAGCTCTACAGCCAGTACCTGGAGCGCCTGCGCCGGTTCATCAGCCAGGAAGTGGCTGCACAGTAAACACACCCTTCAACACATCAAGACATGCAGATTCAGGCCTGGGCACTTAATCGTGCTCACATCCATAAATGGTCGACATGTATAGAAAGCAAACAAACAGAATTCAGTTCTGGAGGGTTTGTTTTTCTATAAACTGCAGTCTTTCGTTCTATCAGCCTGGAGCTGAGTTTTCTACTGAGAAGACATCTCGACTTCACACTGAAAGATCAGAATGTGTGAGCGTCGGTCTCAGGAAGGACCTCAGGACATCTGAGGCGCTCGCTCACAGTTGATTTGGCTTGTGAATATTTTTTTTTTTATGATGATGATGTCATTTGAACAGAGCTAAAATCTAATACTCTTTATGAAGCTCTTATCTTGTGGGTGTTTATGTACTTTCCATTTTGTTAGGTCTTGTGGGTAAGCAGATGACCAGTCTGTTTTAAAATACAGCATTACCACCTTTTCAGACATGAACTCTCTGCTGGACAGATTCTGTGTGTGTGTGTGTGTGTGTGTGTGTGTGTGTGTGTACTTGTACACCTATCTTTGTGAGGACCGGTTTGAGATTTAGACCATCAGAAGTGAGAACATTTGGGCCGGTCCTCACTTTCTGAGACTCCTTTAAAGGCCTGTTTTAGGGTCAAGACTTGGTTTTAGGGATAATTAGGTTAAGGGTTCAGGTTAGGCACTTGTGATGTTGATGGGTAGGGTAAGGAGCTAGAAAGTGCATTGTGTCAGTGAATGTCCTCACGAAGATAGATGTACAAGGGTGTGTGTGTGTTCTCAACCTTTTTAAGACCATCTGCTGTGTGTGTGAATGTGTTTTTATTGAATCCTCGGGCCATTTACATTTGGTATTAAGATTAATATTGGTCGAATTCGGATCACAAGTAGATGACGTTAAAGGAGTAGTTCACTTTTTAAAAAAAAACTTTTGCTGATAATTTACTCACCCCCATGTCATCCAAGAATGTCCACGTCTTTCTTTCTTCAGTCGAAAAGAAATTAAGGTTTTTGATGAAAACATTCCAGGATTTTCTCCATATAATGGACTTCAATGGGAACCAAACGGTTCAAGGTCCAAATGAGAGTTTCAGTGCAGCTTCAAAGGGCTTTAAACGACACCAGACGATGAATAAGGGTCTTATCTAAGACCCTTCGAGTCATGACTCGAAAAGATTTGTTCATTTTGATGAACGAGTTTGATCAGGAGAGTCACGAACGCTCATCACAGAACAGAGGAAGGCGAGCATTTGTGCTTATAAAACTTAAACTTTTTTATTTATTTTTTAAATGAGCGATCGTTTCGCTAGATAAGACCCTTATTCATCGTCTAGTGTCGTTTAAAGCCCTTTGAAGCTGCACCGAAACTCTCATTTGGACCTTGAAACGTTTGGTTCCCATTGAAGTCCATTATATGGAGAAAATCCTGGAATGTTTTCATCAAAAACCTTAATTTATTTTCGACTGAAAAAAGAATGACATGGACATTTTGGATGACATGGATGTGAGTAAAATATCAGCAAAAGTTTTTTTAAGTGAACTACTCCTTTAAATAGAGGTGTAAATGAAGTCTAAGATGTTTTTAGCTTGTCCATTTTTGACCATTTCTGGATGTAGTTGAACACATTTGACCGGATTGCTCTTAGTGTAAACGCCCATGTGATTGATTGCATTCGAACTGCCACAAAAGCCCGCCTTCTATCAGTTTACTGACTTGATGCGTCCCATTTGTTTGAATGGACCAAGCTCAATGATTCCTGATTTCTAACAAACACTCACAGCATGATCCTTTGGCTGTCAGAGAGTCTAAAAAAAAACATACATTTACTCTCCCCTGGACAAAAGTGGAGAAAAGATCCGGATTAAAACACCAGTGTCTCCCTTGTCTTATCCGATTGTTCCAAAACTCTTCTTAATACCAGGTGGGAACACGGAGAACTCATCTTTATTAGGCGTCTAAGAGATACACTACCAGTCAAAAGTTTGGACACAAAAGTTTGGAGTTTGTTTCTCATGATTTTAAAAGCCTTTAGATTTAAAAGGCTCCTGCTTCAATGCTTGAAATTCGTTTTGTTGACAAAATATAAACTGTGCCTGCAGTACATATTAATTTTATTTACAACACTAAAATTTTAATGTTCTTTTTTATGTATGTCCACCATACAAGTGGACTCCTTCAATAGTGTTTACATCCCGTCCCCAGGATGCTCCTCATGAAGATGGTTTGTGAGTGTCCAAAGCTGAAATCTAGACAAAGAAGCATATTTCATAGTTACATAGTTTTGTTGACTTAAAGGGATAGCTCATTTTGAAATTAATATTTGGTATGTTCTAGCTTACCTCAAGTGCATCCAAGATGTAGGTGTCTTTGTTTCCACAGTATTTTCAATTTTGATATTTTTAGGTCAAACCGTTTGTGTCTGTCAGTCACATAATGCAGGTCGTATGGTCACCACCTGAAACATGCACAGAGAAGTCTACATATTAAACACTAATTCAACTCACTCGTAAACTGTACATATTATATATTCGATGGCCTAAGACACGAAAATCGAGCGAGTTTTGCGTGAGAAATGAACAGTATCTTATATCGTTTTTACCTCAAAGCGTCCACGCCCTCAGATCGCTTGGACGTGGTTACAAGAGGTAAAACGATATAAATCCTGTTCGTTTTCTCACAACGGCTCCGCTTCCTGTCTTAGGCCATCAATGTGTACTTACATTCACGAGTCATTAAATCGTAGTTTAATTTGGACTTCTCTGTGCATGCTCTTTGAGGTGGTGACCATAGACCTCCATTTATATCTGACGCACAAGAACGGTTTGACCTTAAAAATATCAAAATTGAAAATACTAACGAAACAAAGACACCTACATCTTTGAATGCACTTTAAGGTAAGCTAAAACATATCAAAAATTAATTTCGAAGTAAACTATCCCTTTAACCATAATTTTAAAATGCAAAATTATCATAAAAATAAGCGTATCTGTCCAGTTCTTTTACTAGTAGTGTCTCTACCAATCATTTTTTGTTACTTTAATTTTTAGTTATTATTTTTTATTTTAATTACTTTTTTTGTTTTTAAGGAGCTGCTTCTGTCGGACAAAAGTAAAGTGACCATGCGAGGAGGATTGAAACTCGCGAATGTATTGAATCACAGGATAACGATCACCGTGAAGCAGTCGGCTTTTCCAGACCCCAAAAACAGGGACTGAATTTGTAAATATTTCAGTTTGTGATCCTTTTTTCCACTACGTCCCCCACACACTGAATTGTGGCAGATCAATAGATGTAATGAGCACCTGAGAACGACAGGAAACCTCATCCCCAAAAGATCACGCTACACCTGTTATCCTCACATTGATTTCTCCTCTTAGCTTGTTCACGTTGGTGTAATGGTGCAAAACTGAACTCTGACTTTAGTCAACCCCAGCCTGATGTGTGATTGACAGTTTTCTCGAGCCGTTTCAGAACGGGGTCGTGACCTCCATCCACCGCTGACCTCTTGTCTATGTTTGTCTGCGAGAGGAAGAACTGTGACAGGTTTTTTAATATTACCGCATGCTAGGTCATTGAATCACGTTTTTTGCTATTTCTTATCGCATAATGGTTTGTATATTGAGCTATTTAAGCGTTCACTTCTCAGCCTCGCTGTTATAGACATGATCTTATGTGTTCAGTGGATATTTAACATGAACTTCCAGATCTATTTTTATAAGGTTGATATGTCTTTGCTATATAAACAAACCTTTCACTGTTTAAGAGACGTTTTTAAGGGATAGGTGTCTTTTTAGCCTGGACATGTAGTTTTTTCACTTAAAGGGATAGTTCACTCAAATGAAAACCTGTGACATATTTTTTCTGTGTACAATGAAAGGATCATTTTTGAAAATTAGAAGCTTCTCCATACAATGAAGTATATAGTGACCAAGCTTACAATATATGATGAATTAGTGAATTAACATTTAAAGGGATAGCCACCAAAAATGAAAGTTGTGTCATCATTTACTCATCCTCTTTTCATTCCAAACCTGGAATTACTTTATTCTTCAGAATCGCAAAATACGGTATTTTAAGACAGTTGGTAACCAATCAGTTTTGGTTCCCATTGGATTGTATTGTCCAAACAATAGAAGTCAATGGCAAAAGAAACCTGTTTGGTGACCAACATTCTTCAAAATATCTTTCTACGTTCCACAGAAGAAAGTAAGTCATACAAGTTTGGAATGACATGAGGGTGAGTAAAATGACACAATTTTTATGTTTAAGTGCACTACCCCTTTAAAAATGTTGTGTTTCTCATACAATGCAAATGTACAGCTTATGTTTATAATACTTTAAAGGAGTAGTTCACTTTAAAAAAAAAACTTTTGCTGATAATTTATCACCCCATGTCATCCAAGATGTCCATGTCATTCTTTCAGTTGAAAAGAAATTAAGGTTTTTGATGAAAACATTCCAGGATTTTTCTCCATATAATGGACTTCAATGGGAACCAAATGGTTCAAGGTCTAAATGACAGTTTCAGTGCAAACTGTTCAAAGGGCTTTAAACGATTCCAGACGATAAATAATGGTCTTATCAAGCGAAACAATCGCTCATTTAAAAAAAAAAATTCTATAAAAAAATTAAAATTCTCTTTTATAAGCTCAAATGCTCGTCTTGCTCTGTTCTGTGATGCACGTTCGTGACTCTCCTGTTCGAACTCGTTCATCAAAATGAACAAATCTTTTTCCAAGTCAATTCATTCATTTCGTTCGTTGAATGAACCAAATGACACAAAAAAAGATTCATTCATTTTGATGAACGAGTTCCAACAGGAGAGTCACGAACGTGATTCACTGAACAGAGCAAGGTGAGCCATTTGAGCTTATAAAACTAAAACTTTGTTATTTATTTTTTAAATGAGCAATCATTTTGCTTGATAAGACCCTTATTCATCGTCTGGAATCGTTTAAAGCCCTTTGAACAGTTTGAAGTTTGCTCTGAAACTGTCTTTTGGACCTTGAACCGTTTGGTTCCCATTGAAGTCCATTATATGGTGAAAAATCCTGGAATGTTTTCATCAAAAACATTAATTTCTTTTCAACTGAAGAAAGAATGACATGGACATCTTGGATTACATGGGGGTGAGTAAATTATCAGCAAAAGTTTTTTTTTTAAAGTGAACTACTCCTTTAATTTAAAAAAAAAAAAAAATTTTAGGGTCTTGAAAGCATCTGGTTGCTATATGATTTCACTTTTTCAAAAAAAACCAGCTCAAATATTCTTCAACGTTAGAAGTCAGACTGCTGTTTTGAACACTACGAGGGAAAGTAAATAATGAGTTTTAATTTTTTGGAGTGAACTATTCCTTTAAAGGGGCATTGCATGCTCTTTAACATCTTGTTTGCTATGCATCACCTAAGGGTAGTGCTTGTTTTTTAACCTTATGTCTGTATCTCATATTTGTCACAGTAAAACTATCTGATTTATATTGATCTTAAAAACCACAGACTGCAGGAAAAATAGTTTATCTTGTTGAAATCTGCCATAATGAGCATAGCAAACTTTGTGTTAAAGCAGGCGGTGTGCCACTTTCAGTATGCATGTAATAAATAAGATTTAAATCGAAATGAAAATGGACTAATTATAGTGTGCAAATCTTAGTGTATAATATGACTTTTAATAGTCCACGTTAGCATAATATATGAAAATGGTAGGATGTTTTTTTCAGTTGTTTTTAGAGCTCTAAGGAAAAAGGGTTCATATTCACATCTCTGAACAACCGAGCAATAACGTCGAACCTTTGACTGTGAGAGCTGGAGTCGAGTTACTCATCCAGACCCACACCAAACTCCACATAATGATCATTTGACATGACGCAGCACAACCGTATCTGATAACTCTAAAATACTGTATCCCGACCTACAATTTTGTAAGCTAATTTGCTGTATTTCTAGTTACGCTGAGTCACATATCTGTATCGAGATCTGTAAGAAAATTACTGTATATTTCCAGGTACACGTCTGTATAATGAGGTTATGGTATGTCCCCCTATGATGTAAGATGCATTGTGTGTTGGGTAATGTTTTATTGAACTTTTTTTAGCTGGAAGATATGATGTATTGTGGTTAAGTAATAAAGGAAAGCTGTAAAGTTACAGTGGTATTTTTACATTTATTTTTATTAGTGGTTGAATGATATGGGGTGTTTCAGCGCTAAAGAGCATAAAGCTTGTTTAGTTGCAGCACTTCTGTTAATCACTGATGATGATCTTAAATATTAGCAGATATATTGAACTTGACTATTTATTCTTTAACTGAAGTGTATCTAAACAAAAGTAGTGATGCTACTTTCTTTATTTTCAGTTGGGTTGGTTTTTGATGAAAACATTCAAGAATTTTTCTCCATATAATGGACTTCAATGGGAACCAAACGGTTCAAGGTCCAAATGAGAGTTTCAGTGCAAACTGTTCAAAGTGCTTTAAACGATTCCAGACTGATGAATAAGGGTCTTATCAAGCAAAACGATATGTCATTAAAAAAAATAACAGTTTAGGTTTTATAAGCTCAAATGGTCGCCTTGCTCTGTTCTGTGATGTGCATTCGTGACTCTCCTGTTCGAACTCGTTTATCAAAATGAACAAATCTTTTTTCGTGTCATTTCGTTCATTCAACAAACGAAATGAACAAATTGACTCGGAAAAAGGTTTGTTCATTTTGATGAACGAGTTCGAACAGGAAAGTCACGAAACGCGCATCACAGAACAGAGCAAGGCAAGAATTTGAGCTTATAAAACTTAAACTTTTTTTTTAAATGAGCGATCGTTTTCGCTTGATAAGACCCTTATTCATCATCTGGTGTCGTTTAAAGCACTTTGAACAGTTTGCACTGAAACTGTCTTTTGGACCTTGAAGCGTTCGATTACCAGTAAAGTCCATTATATGGAGAAATCCTGAATGTTTTCATCAAAAACCTTAATTCTTTTCGACTGAAGAAAGAAAGACATGGACATCTTGGATGACATGGAGGTGAGTAAATTATCAGCAAAAGTTTTTTGAAAAGTGAACTACTCATTTAACTATTGTGATCCTCCCCCAATTAAATTGCTTTATTTTAGTCCTTGCTAGACAGCATAGAAAAGTACCTCTTTTATTTCAGCAGAGGGAGGGCTCTTCATTTTTGGGTGAACTACTGTAATGAATCGACACCCAGTATTGTGATGGCATCAAATCGGGAGACACGCTAACAGGTGTAGCCCTAATTTTCAGTAGCATGACTGTAGTTTAGTTGGTTTAATAATATTATAGCATTTCCAGTAACTGACAACTGTTTCCACTTTTTGCATCACAGAGATAGGCTACTAGTATAGCTTTTACTAATATTTTGATTCCGTTTATTTTCACATTTTAATTTGAACGTTTTAGCAATTTTGTTGTTTTTGTCTTTTAAAAAAATAAAAATTTATATGTCATTTTTATTTATTTAATTTGTTTCACAAAGGATCAGGCATCACCAAAACACGTTCAGCCAATCAGCAGCAGGGAGGTGCCTGTTTTGCATAGCGTGTTTGTAAATTTGGGGGCGGAGCTATCGAGAGATGGGTTTGGGTAGGGTCGTGTTTGTTTTGGTGATTTTCAAATATAAACTGTTTCTCAAAAATCGCTTACTCCACCTTCAATGTTTTGTGCCAAGAAAAGTGACTGCCATTTTATATATATATATATATATATATATAGCTCACCAAGGCTGCGATTTTTTGCTAAAAAATACACAAAAAACACAGTAATATTGTGAAATATTATGACAATTTAAAATGACTTTTTTATGTTAATATATGTTAAAATGTAATTTATTCCTCTGAAAAAAAGCTGAATTTTCAGCATCATTACTCCAGTCTTCAGTGTCACATGATCCTTCACAAATCACTCTAATATGATGATTTTATGCTCCAAAAACATGTATGATTATTATCCATGTTGAAAACAGTTTTTTACATTTTTATTTCAGGATTCTTTGATGAATAGAAAGTTCATGTTTTTGGAGCATAAAATCATCATATTAGAGTGATTTGTGAAGGATCATGTGACACTGAAGACTGGAGTAATGATGCTGAAAATTCAGCTTTTTTCAGAGGAATAAATTACATTTTAATATATATTAACATAAAAAAAGTAATTTTAAATTGTCATAATATTTCACAATATTACTGTGTTTTTTGTGTATTTTTTATCAAAAAATTGCAGCCTTGGTGAGCAGAAGAGACTTCTTTTAAAAACATAAAAAATCTTACCGACCCTAAACTTTTGCACACGGTATTGTGTGTGTGTGTGTGTGTGTGTGTGTATATATATATATATATATATATATATATATATATATATATATATATATATATATATATATATATATATATATATATATATATATATATATATATATATATATGTATGATATCAAAAGCATAAGGTTCTCTACTTTTGCTAGCATAAGTAACTCACGCTTGTAGCTTGTAGACAGAGTTGTAAAGTAACTCTTCCAGACCTATAAACCATAAACACACTGATGTTGATGTGTAAGTGCATCTGACAGACAGATCAATCGAACATTTGCAAAAGTCCTCAAAAGCAAAACAAGTGGTTTGCACAAAGCTGGTAGCTTGTTCATGATTGCTTGTTCCTTGATCCCCAGAGCAAAGACTTGTCTCTAGGAATCAACATCATAGCGTTTGCGTTTCTGAAGGTTCCAACGGTCCGCCACGTCAGAATCTGCGTCACTACTGACGTCCACCGCTAGATGGCAGAATCCCTCTGTCTTCAAACACGATGCACCACTTTGCTGTCAGTCACTACCCACTTCTCAACATCACATCCCACATTCAATAAACCTGTTTGTGATTTTTAGGTCCATCTCCAAGGATACGGTAATATGTGTGTCTATTTTTACATGCTCCGTGGAATATCGATTACAAAGTTTTAAAGCTGTCAAAAAGTAATTAGGCTAAGTTAAATGGGTTCCTAAGTTAAAACACTCCTATCTCCTTTCCTAGCTTAATGTTCAGAGTCAACGGTAAGCTAGTAGATTTTTTCCCTAAAAAGTTACAATACAGATTACCAGTTACCTATAATCTTTAAAATATCTTCTTTTGTGTTCAGCAGAAGACATAAATTCATCCAGGTTTAGAACAACTTGAGGGTGAGTATGATGACAAAAAGATTCATTTATGTCATTATGTGTGAACTATCCCTTTAAATCTTCACTTGAGTCTAGTCTAGAGGTTATTGCCAGACTGCAGGTAAATGTGGCCCAAATCCATTTTTTATTTTTCTTCTTCTTTGCCCATATGTGACTCAGATCTGTTTTTGTCATGACAGTGTGAACCGCTCACATAACATGGAATCTGATCCTTTCAATTCCGATTTGGGTCACTTCCAAATGTGGTCCTAAATCCCGATAAAGGATACAGGATACAGGATACAAATTGGAATTCGTGTGACTTTGTCATTCTCAGTCTCAATATTCGTCACATTTCTGCACTCATGGAAGTCACTTGTTAGAACAGTGACAAATACACAAGCTTATAAGTGTTTTAAAAAATGCATCATCGTCTTTGTTTTTTTATATTTCCTTCGCATAAATGTGATGGCTTCTTCAGCAGATCACACTATAAATAAAGGTGTAATCGCTTACTTTAATGTTCTTTGTGTTTATTTCCGTATGTGTGCTTGTGTCTATGTGTGTGTGTGTGTGTGTGTGTGTATATATATATATATATATATATATATATATATACAGGCTATATATATATATGTAGGCTATACCTATATATATGTAGGCTATATACATATATATGTAGGCTATAATATATATATATATATATATATATATATATATACATAATTTGCTTCCTTAAATTAAGTACAATGAGCTTTGATGTTTAAGTAATTTCAGCTTTACATTAAACTGACTTTAAAAAAAGTTGAATCTTGTATAACATAAAAGTTTGAAAATTGCTTCAAGGAGTAGTTCACTTTTTAAAAAAACTTTTGCTGATAATTTACTCACCCCATGTCATCCAAGATGTCCATGTCTTTCTTTCTTCAGTCGAAAAGAAATTAAGGTTTTTGATGAAAACATTCCAGGATTTTTTTCCATATAATGGACTTCAATGGGAACCAAATGATTCAAGGTCCAAAAGACAGTTTCAGTGCAAACTGCAAACTATTCAAAGGGCTTTAAACGCTTTCAGACGATGAATAAGGGTCTAATAAGCGAAACGATCCCTCATTTAGTAAAAAAAAGTTTACGTTTTATAAGCTCAAATGGTCGCCTTGCTCTGTTCTGTGATGCACGTTGTCCGACGCACAGAACCTTTGTGAGTATCAAAATGAACAAATCTTTTCCCGAGTCAACTCGTTTATTTCGTTCGTTTGATATTATTATAATTTTTTTAAATGAGCGATCGTTTCGCTAAGATAAGACCCTTATTCAGTCGTATAGTGTCATTTTAAAGCCCTTTAAAGCTGCACTGAAACTCTCATTTGGACCTTGAACCGTTTGGTTCCCATTGAAGTCCATTATATGGAGAAAATCCTGGAATGTTTTCATCAAAAACCTTAATTTCTTTTCGACTGAAGAAAGAAAGACATGGACATCTTGGATGACATGGGGGTGAGTAAAATATCTGCAAAAGTTTTTTTAAAAGTGAACTACTCCTTTAATTTATTTTGGTGATTTAAAATTTGTCATAACGTATTGATCGTATAATATATATATATATATATATATTTTTTTTTTTTACAGTGAATCAGATATTGGCCAGACGTACAACAACATGTGATCTGCTATACAAAAAAAAATTGGATCCGAGTAAAAACGTAGCCTATATGCACAAATTAGATTTGAGAGCTGTGGACAGACTCTTCATTTTTTGCTGAACTGTTTTATTGGCATTCAATTGCTACAATGTGTTAGTCTGGCCTGCTGACTTTTGCGGTGGTTTGCCACATTTTGAAAGTTTTTTTTTTCTTTTTTTGCACATAGGCTTTCCATTTTGCAAGGCTTGTGCTAAAAACACTTTCTGGAGTGATTTGCTACTGACCTGTGTCCAATTTGTAGATGTCAGAATCGGATACTTTTTCACCCGTTTCATATCAAAGCAGCATCTGTTCCAATGCTTGCCTAAAAATATCACCCGTAATGGTTTCCTGATGCTCATCTCCTCAGCAACAGAAGCAAGGGTGAAGAAACCCTGCCTGACAGGAGTATCACTGAAAAGTATTGCCCTCTCTCTTTTTCTCTCTTTGATCGCAGTTTCTTTGAAGGTTATCAGGGAAACTGGGCTTTCAGAGTCTTGTTTTCACTCCCGAAAAAATATTTGCACTTGCATGTTACTGCAAAACTCCCCCCCCCCCATTATTATTTATTTAAGGAGTACAAGTACTAGCACTAATTTGCTAATTTGTCTGATTTAAGCATTGCTATTTGATGTGAACAACCCTTGAGAAATGCATGCATGTGCTTTTGATCCTGTGCTTCAGCATATTTGTAGTCTTTTGAGTGTGCTTTAAACTTTAATGAGTCACACAACCGAATCGGAAGCAGATATCCCACACAACTCGGTGAATCAGACGAGAATCCATCTGGAAAATCTGCTCTGCGTGTGTGACGGAGGGAGATGAAGCACTACCGTCTACGCTGCTGAGTCACCTAAGTGTTGAAATGACACATTTTCTCTGTTTTTACATGCAAAATACATTTTTAGATTCCCAGGATTACTTGCACTTCATTTTGTGGACTGGCAAACACTTTCCTTGACTGCAGGTTCAACCATGAATACACAAAGAATTGCAATGAAATCAACAACAAAATATTCATATTTAAAAATGTGTCTGCCTTACAAAGCAAATTCTTATTTACAGTCATTTTATTTGATCTGTAGTTGCCATTTTGTGTTGATAAGAAACATATTAACTGAGTAATCCATTGGACACATAGCGTTTTTTTTAGGAAATCTTTAGCTACTTCTATACTATCAAAAATGACAGTTATTAATTATAATGTTACAAAAGTTTCTTTTTCAAATAAATGCTGTGCTTGAACTTTCTATTCATTAAGGAATCCTGAAAATAAAATGATAGTTTCCACAAAAATATTAAGGTTTCAACACTGATAATAAGGTTTCTTCATGTGACCGAAGACTGTAAAACACTGGAAATTCAGCTTTGCATCACAGAAATAAATAACATTTCAAAACTAGTTAAAGTAGAAAATAGTTTGTTTAATTTTATTTGATTTTTATTTTTTTTAAGTGCGAGGCAATGATTAATCACATCTAAAATAAAACTTTGTGTTTACATACTATTATGTAGGTGCACTATAATTATGTTATTATATATATATATATATATATATATATATATATATATATATATATATATATATATATACAAAATAATTATACACAGTGCACCCACATTTATTATGTAAACACAAACTTTTATTTTGGATGCGATTAATTGCGATTAATCATTTGACAGTCCTAATATATATGTATATATATATATATATATATATATATATATATATATATATATATATATATATATATATATATATATATATGCTGTATAAATAATTACTGTATACAGTGTATACAGGCAAATATTTCTTAAATATATACATGCATGTGTGTGTATTTATATATTCAAGATTATTATACACAGTACACACACATATTATATAAACAAACTTTTATTTTGGATGCGATTAATCGCTTGCTCAACTCTTTTTCCCCAATTTACAGTATTTTTGATTAAATAAACCCAAACTTGTCAGTTTAAGAGACTTCCTTCAAAACGATTCAATGTAAAAAATATTGTTGGTTTAATTAGAATAAGTAACCTGGTTGCCTTAAAATTTTAAGTTTTTTTCAATTTTAAGTTCATTGAAATGGAAAAAACTTGTTAATACAATGAAGGATATTGATTTAATCATCAGAAACTCAAAATATTATGTTATCTGAACCAGATAAATTATTTAAGTTGATTTGACAAAAGAAAAAATGTTGTGATTACAAATCATGGACATATTATTTTTTTATTTTTTTACATTTGAACAGTATTGATATTTATTCCAATTAGAAACAAAGTGTTTGCAACATTAACAATCTTTCTTTCTCCAACTCTTAGTGGAATCCAGGTTAAATGACACATTTGCAGGTACAGGGTCACCGGAGAGGTCAGTGTGATGACCTGTGTCTGAAACGAGATCACAATGTTCTTCATTAAATGGTTCAGTCTGTTGATGTCTATTGTTGCATCGACAGGTGTGGCGCCAAAACCCAAACAGATGCTCCAATTAAACGAGAAGAGGCTTTGTTTTCATGCTGTGGTGAGGATTTTTTCATTAAATAAACAGAAATTGAATAATTTATTTTTGTTGAATACATCTGGATTGTAGTGCATAAATAACTCATTCCATATTGACAATGATTCGGCTATGTCTTTTTTTGGCAAGTACGATTACTGCAAACATTCAGATCTGGGTTCTGACCCAGAGAGAGCAGTTCTCATGTTTAAGTATGAAACCGCTTCACAAGTTTTTTCAACCACACATTGTCATTATTCCTTTCTTACAATAATTTATATTATCACAAAGTAGCTACTGGGACAAGTTTACATTTCAGATATAGGCTAAACACTGATGTCTACGGTCTGACTCCTTCATATAAAGATTGATTTGGCATCAAGTGAAAAATGTATTTGTTGTATAGCCTACCGTATGTGTAGCCCCGCCCTTTTTCAGCGCTGCGTCTTCCTGTATTTTCTTGCCTATTTATGAATGAACGGCTCGTTTTAAAATCTTCCTGCTCTACTGACATTTTTTAAAACATCTGCTTTAAACATTACAATCCTCATGATAACTTTCGTTAACTTTACATTAAGTAAATAAATCCACTTCAAAGCGAATTACTCCTGGATAATGCCATAGTGCAGGGGCGGGGAACGTGATCCTGGAGGGCCACTGTCCCAACATTAGCTCCTTCAACCCTAATCAAACACACCTGAAGCTAATCAGGTCTTCAGGATTACTAAAGTTACAGGCAGCTGAATGATTTTTTCAGGGTTGGAGCTAAACTCTGCAGGACAGTGGCACCTACCCCTGCCATAGAGATATCGGCTACAGAGCGACAGCAAAACCGGAAGTTCAAGAACAATACTCTAAAGATGGCGGCGACCTTGTTTCACTGGTGCAAGGTATGAATCATTTATTCAAGAGATTCGTTCAAAAACGCTGATTCATCTAAGCAAATGAAGAATTTGAGTGATTGAGGCATTGAATCATTCATTCAAATCGACTAATTAGCCTAATTAAAATTAATTGTTTTAGTCAACGCTTTGTCAGGAATTTTAACTTTACTTTAGTTACTTTGTTAGTTATCTTCTCAGAATCGTGATTCTCAATTTTTGAGAATCAATCTTAACTTTTGTATTTGTGTGTGTGTTTTTGGGGGAGGTTTCTGTTCTTGATGTAATTTTTATCCTATTGGAATCTTTATTAAGACCGTATAATTAGCTTTATTTAATCGCAATACAAGTTTGAGGGAAGTGCTCTCCAGTTATTAAAAATCGTATTGCTCCGATGTTGCTCTTCCACATCTAAGAAGTCATAATGGAGATGTCACATATGATTCATTCAAGTATCGACTTTATCTCTGATGTTTCTCCTGATGCAATTAACCACATTGCATTTTTTCCTCAAAGTTATAAATAAAGCAAATTGTTCACTATTTCAATTTTTTTCACTTAAAAATTTCATGTAGGCTATTTCATGAAATTATCCATGAGTGAAAACTGTTTTAAACTGTCACCAATCTGGTTTTGGAAGAATTTGATTTGATTTTTTAAATTGATTTCATATTGTGGCTTCCACTGCTCAATATTGAATATGGTCTTGAGATATTGTTGAGATCTTTGCTAAATCTCTGAGGACGTGTGAGATTAACAGGGTATGTTTCTCAAGGGACAAATTGAGAAGAATGCTGGTCTCCATTTTCTTTCATTTAATCTATGGAAGAAACAATTAAGATATTAATTAGAACAAATTATCCGAGGGTGTATACTTTGCCTAACTGATAGGTTATATGTGTGTGCGCGCACGCGCTCGTGTGTGTGTGTGTGTGAGAGAGGGAAAGACAGAGAGAGATCCATCCCCCTCTCGGATGGTTAGGTTCCTCATTCTGAAGCCCGCGGATGATGCTCGTGTTTACGCAGCGCTCGGCGTCTGACCGGTGGATGTAAATATCAGTTTATACGTCGCACATACTGATTCATGAACATCGCCAAAGGATCCGCTGGAGAGACGTTCCGTTCCAGACTGCAGGTGGATGTATGGCGTTATTAACCATCACCTAAACCAATCCCTCCTCAGACATTGATATCTTCATATGCACGTGAATCTTCTGCTTTTGAAAGGGCTTTCAGCGGGCGGGCACACACTGCGCCGTGCGTCTTAACGCAGGGCTGCTCTTTTGGACCCGTGCCACGGTTGTCTGTCTCCGTCCGTTTACCCAACCACACCTACCCGTTATATCCTCACCGAATTGCAGCAGCAGCGTCCCCACACAGGATCCCGACTGATCCCGACGCGAAGGGGACATTGTGTCTGAGTGAGCGGGTGGAAGAACGCGGATCCACTGCGCTATAAACGCCTGGTGCGCACTCGACCCGCTCAGAGACGCCCGTGTTTTACCGATATGTCAGTCCGGTGCGCGTGATCGCTTTGGAGGAGAGGCAGGTGAAATTAACAGCTTTGTCCCGCATCCTGCGCCAAGAAGAAACGCATCACCTTGGGGATTTAAACACACCGACATCCAACTTACCAGGTGAGCCGGCCAGTCACTGTGGCACAGATGTAATGCAGGGTCAGAAATTAACTTTTGTAAATGTAGAAAATGAACCGCAGCGGCATTTTGTCAGGGTTTTAATTGCTGTTTGAATCATTTTTCCATCACAAACACTTCACTTCCTAGTGTCTGACGAGGCACTAACTAAACCCATAACCATTGGCCTAAAATAATAGGAATTGTGAAAATACACCGAGTGTGGATTACATATTTCTTGCTCCCAGGATGTAAATGGAGCTTTTTTTGTTTCACTTTATCGGGCATTTCTTGCCCCGAGCTCTTGTTAATTTCTGACAATGATGCACATTAGATCTGGTAGGTTTCTCCAAGCCAATATCCACCCTAGTCAAAAATCCCTGGAGGAATATTTATGAAATTGCATTAACATTTGGAACCAAACTTAATGGGATTCATAAGAACCCTAACTGGATAAACTCTCATTCTTTTTAAAATTAAAAATGTCTTTTTGTGTTTTACTGGAACAATGTGATGCTACTGGGCAGTTATTAAATGAAATCACATGGAAGCAAAGAGTTTGTGGGCATTTGCTTTTTGATGTAGGGTACTTTTGGGAATTGTGTGTTCTGGAAGATCACAATAAGCCCTTAAAATGGTTTAGATCAACCCAATTTATGAATGATTTCATATTCGGAAAACAGATGAAGAGGTTTCTGTCCCTCCATTGATGGCCTATGCAACTACCACTTTCAAGCTCCAGAAATACAGGGAAGCCATCACAATTTAGCATTTTCTTTTAGCACCAGGTCTTATGTGTGTTGATGCAAGACCAGACGGAGTTAAGTTAATGCACGTTGGAGATTCATATTTTGTAAATAAACTTGAAAGTAGTAGTTGCGTAGCTGTCAATGGAGGGACAGAAAGCTCTCTGATTTCATTAAAAAAATCTTCATTTATGTTCCAAACGAGTCTTAGAGGTTTGGAACGACATGAGTTTGAGTAATTAATTACACAATTTTCATTTTTGAAGATGGTTAATCAAGTAATATTTACATAATATGTACAAGTCATAAATCCTGGAGTAATATATATATATATAACTTTCTATTTGAATATTGTATAGGATTGTTTTGATTCTTGGAGCCTTATTATTGTGGCTATTATTGGTTTTTCTGCTGGACATTTAAAGAAAATCACATGGAAAATATCTTCGTTTCTATTGGTGGTCTGAAAGATCCAGTTTTTGTTTGGGTGATGTTTAATTTTCATTCAATTTATACAGGATTGCTTTGAAATAAGGAACTGTCCACATTCCTTTAGGAATGTTAGGTGTATCTGGTTGATAGGGCTCTTTTTGTTCTCGTTTACGTTCGGCTGGATTTCAGTAGCCTGTCTCATAGTTCATGCATGCGAGATCCATATCTTGCAAAAGTGTTTTGTTTGTAATTCGCTCACGTGCGGGGTGAGTGATCTGTTGCGGTGTGGTTTCACTGGTTCATCGTTCTATTGTTGTGAATGCATGCACACTCCAGGCCCGCTGATGCTTCATAATTCTGCGGCTCTTGCTGGTAATAAACAAACCTCTCCAGTGCCGGGCTTATGTAAAGCACGTTTTGCATGTCAACAGAGTTTCTGAAGACAAAGCTTTCATATATTGGCTGGGAGGATATCTGAGCAGTAAGATATGGGGATCATTTCACCATGTGCTTTGGGATATACATGCATGACTGAAATGCAATCGCCACCTGGATTCAGCCTTTGTTCTTTACGTTCTGTATGTGATGATTGTCTGGGTATATTGCTCTATAGTAGGTTTGCATTATTTATAAGCTTAGTTAAGAGGAATTGGTCCCTTTGTTTCCAAGGAAAACCAACCATTTATAACTTCAACCTAACTGGGAGCAAGCTCTGAAAAGCTGTTGTTGTGGTCGTATACCATGGCACAGTGAGGCTGTGAGGATTACCTGGTTTACAGTGGAACCATAGGACTACCTTCACCAAAGAAGCTTTCAGTGATGTTTACTTTTAATAGATATTTTTAATGATGTCAA